>CATQFJ010000172.1:0-197882 GCA_956483585.1 Gymnocheta viridis
TGTTAGTTGTGAAATTGCTTCTTTGCGTGTGTGTGTGTGGTTTTTATCAAGGTGAGAATGTATAATGTAATTATTTTTTTCCCAAAAATATTTTTATGTGGTAAGTTTCACATTAATTTGATATGCTTTTATTCAATGTTAAAATGAAAATATATTTCACAGTTCATGAATAAATAATATGTTTGTAACAAAATGATAATTGTAAAAAAATGTATTTTTTGTTTTAAATAAGTTTTAAAGCAAAAGTGATTGTTCGCTTTTTAGAAAAATATATAACATTTTATAAGATCTAAGTTCAATTCAGTTTATCAAAATGATTTTTTAGTTTCACAATAATTTGATATATTTTTAATAAAAATTAAGGGTTTTATAATTAACTTACAATAAAAAGAACAGCATGCTGCTTGTACGGTCCGAATTTATCGTGTTTGAAGTTGAGGATCTGCTAGGGTACAGCTGACGTCACTAGTAACTGATTTGTTAAGTCTGTCTGATATTCCTTTTTGGTTGCTTCTTCCGCTTATTTTTCTTGGCTTTAAAACGGTAGTTCAGCTCGTTGTTTGTTTAAAGGTTCTGCTTTTGTTCCCGCTTATCTTTGAATTTGTCAGACGGTTATTAAAACGGTAGTTTAGCTTGTTTTTTGGATTTAGCTTTTGTTCCCGCTTATTTTTTGAGTTTAAAATGGTATTTTCGTTTAAAAGAATCTACCTCTTTTTAATTAATCCGCTTGTATTTTCTTGGAATGTTTTTTTCCTTTTAAACGGTTTACAAAAGTTTTTTCAACTATCTTGTTTATAGCACAAAAATTATTAAATGTTAATGCCAATTTATTTTCGGCCATTTGTATTTTTTATTTATTTTGGCTTTTGTATTTTAGGAACATCTAGTTACACAATATTATTTTGTTAGCACTAAGACACTTTTAATATATCCGGGTATAGCTTATACTTTGCTCGGGCGCCAGAAAACGTGTTTAGTTGCATTTTAGACCAGAACTAAAACTTTATTTAATTTTATACAATATTTTTCTTAGACTAAATACAATTTTGCTTACTATTTAAAATTAATAAAATTGTGTGAGAACATTTATATTTAATATTAATAAAAAATATGCTTATTTGATAACTTAACCAGGTTGTAATTTAATTCTTTTATTTGTGTCTAAATTGGATTTGAAGAATTTATTGTGTTTGTTGTTAAGCGTGTCGGATGTGTTTTTGTTAAATATTTGGGTTTTTGCATTTGTTGTTAAGTGTGCAGAAAATATTTGGGTTATTTAATTTGTGTGAACCGTATAGTATGTGTTGACTAAGAAACATAATTGGGGTATTCACCATATGTGTTAACTTAAATACTGTAACTTTTGGCGTGAACTGCGCCCCATATCTGGCGGTACGCACTCTGCTTGAACTCGCCAAAATATGTGTCCCAAAACACCCGCTTGCGTCTGATATTCTTCGCAATTACATGTACGTAGATGACGTTTTAGCCGACGCTCACACTTTATCATCTGCTCTGAAAGCGCAAGATGAAATAATTGAATTTCTTCAATCGGTTGGTTTCGCCCTCCGTAAATGGACAGCAAACAGCGAATATCTGTTCAAAGGTTTGCCCCCTAATCACCTCCTAGATACAAAGTTCCTGAAACTGTCAGACTCTTGCCCCACTAAAACTTTAGGCTTACGGTTTAATGCCGGAAGCGACAATTTCTATTTTCGTCTGAAAAACTACCCCGATCGAAATTTAAATACAAAAAGGTCTGTGTTGGTGGAAACCGCCAGACTGTTTGACTCCGCCGGATGGCTAGCATGCAAAATAATCGCAGCAAAAATTATTATGCAACAAATCCGGAAGGATGAAGCTCAATGGGATGAAACTCTCAAGCCATCAGCTCTATCACAGTGGCATGCGTTCTTAGATGACTATGAGAATATAGAAAACATTAAGATACCCCGATTCGTTGATTTCGACCCGTCCCTTTCCATCGAATTGCATGGCTTCTGTGATGCCTCAGAAAAGGCCTATGCGACAACATTATACCTACGCACAGAAAACTTAGGTTATGTATCGACTCATCTTTTAGTCGCAAAACTAAGTCGTTCCGGTTAAGTTTGTTTCATTACCACGGAAAGAACTTCGTGGAGCCGTAATGGCCACAATGATCGATTCAATTCAGTCTCAACTCAACCTTAAGAGCTCTAAATTATAGTTAGGATAATAGTTTTGGCATGGCTGCAGAAATTCAGTCTCAACTCAACCTTAAGAGCTCTAAATTATAGTTAGGATAATAGTTTTGGCATGGCTGCAGAAATCCCGCCAGGTGCACCACACATGGGTGGACTCTGGGAGGCCGGACTCAAAAGCTTTAAGAGTCATCTTAAACGAATCTCTCATAGCCAGACGTTCACGTTTGAAGAATTCTCTACGATGCTAACTCGAATTGAGGCATGTCTGAACTCTCGCCCACTTAGCCCCATGAGCGAGAACCCCGCCGAATTATGCGCACTTAATACCCGTCACTTTCTTATCGCAGAGCGCTGTCGCCAATGTAAATGCAAACAGCATTCTCTGCTTCACCGACATACACGTCTGCCCCTCCATACCACTACAACCCCCATTTATTCTGCTACACGTAGTGTCACGTTACTTCCAACCATAATTGCCGGAATCGAATTAGGAAAAGAATGGGGGAACGCTAGGGGAATTATTAATCCTTGTGAAGAAGTAAGGTCGATGACAGAGTTTTAAATCGAACGCTACAAGCTTGCGGTGGAAAAGGTTGGCGATGTTCGCTTGTGCACCATTAAAATCAGGCCACGAGAGTCCAGTATTTAACGTAACAGCCATGGTTATTGGCTGTTTACCACGAAAGCAACCCAAAGAAAAAATTTATGAAAGGGTGGCTTCATAGTACTTAAATCTCCGTCTGGCTGACCCTAATTTTTTCCGAAACGATGGCAAAAATTTCATACTTGGAGCTGATGTGTATCCTCGAATTATTAAATCCAACATTCAACCCGAATCTGTCAGATCTCCAATGGCTCGGACAATTATTGGCAAGTGTGGCATATAGATGATCTATATTTTTTATTACTTTTTCATATTTTCCATTCATAGATATGAAATTATACCTATGTCGAGATATATATATCTATATATATATATATATAAGTTTGGTTTGTATAGTAAATAATACATATATGTCCTTAATTTATTATTAGAACCATGATCTAACCGCCAAGATTGTGGCGATTGCCAGAAGTATTCCGAGGCGCAGACATTTCTGCAGAAATATAATTTCTAGTAATGTTCGTACTAGCTAATTGATTTCGTACAGCCTCATCAACTAACGCTCGTAGAGAACTGTTTCCTACTCTGTGATTATCAGTTATAGTAACCTCTAATAAAATCATAATATAAATAATTCTGTTCTGTGAACACACATACATACATAACATATTTAAACATTTAACATTTAATACTTTCACTTTTCTGCAGTCACATTTCTTACATAAATCCATTGACACACAAATAACAAAATTCCAAGAATACTTGTCATCAAAAAATAGTAATTTTATTTAGATCAATGAACTATTAAAACAATAACCGAATGATTTTGCAATTAAAACAAACAATTCTCGGAAATGAATTTTAAGTTGTAAAAAAATAAATAATTCTTAAGAATTAATTTTTAAGCATTTTATTAAAAATTAATTCTTACAATTTTCTTATTATCGAATAAGCATTTATTTTGTATTTAAATAGAAGAAACTTACAAAATAACATCAGTCATAAACTTTGATTCAATAAATTAAGTTAAGTCATAAACTTTGATTCAATAAAATAAAGTGAATAAAAAAATTAATTAGTTTTTTTTTTTAAATTCAATCACCTTGTATTTTTCTGGCGACGAGGATGGGATTGTGAGGAATATTCCCCAAAGAAAACAAAATATATATTTAAATATCTTTACGGAATAATCCTTAATAGCAAAACGGAATTGTGAGGAATAATTCCCAACGAAAAAACTTATATATAAATATCCTTCATATAATTAAGGAATAATCCGTAATAAGGAAAAAGGATTGTGAGAAATAATCCCCAACAAAAAAAGATATACCCTTTCATATAATTAAGGAATAATCCTTAATAAAAAAAGGGATTGTGAAGAATAATATCCAACAGAAAAAAAATAACTACAGCCTTTCCGAGGTGGACAAGATACAACTACACCAACTTGAAAAGGACAATATACAACTGTAACAAAATTTCTTTGGATCAACAATAACACCAAATTGAAGAAAAAGGACAAGATACAACTACACCAATTTGAAAAGGACAATATACAACTGTAACAAAACATCGTTGGATCAACAATAATACCAAATTAAGTTATATTATATATTATTATATGAGCGACTCCGAGTCAGAATATTTTTCCGATTCAAGGTTCGACTCGAACGACGGTTACATTACTGACGAATACGTACCCATCAGACAGGCTAACAACCCTAGACCTCAAATAGTTAGAAGACTGAAAAGAATAACACATAAGCAATCTTTGTTTAAATACATATAAAAATGTCGCAACCAGTAGCCCATTCAATAACCATAGATCCTTTAAAATATCTCAAATATCTACCAGAATTTTTCGGAGACAAAAAGGACCTTTATAATTTCCTAAATTTAGTTGACCGAATCTATCCTGTTCTAACACAATATGACACAATGTCGCAATTAGTATTTTCTGATTTGATTAAAAGCCGTTTACTAGGCAAAGCAAGGGAAATAATCGAAATAAACTTCCATGTACAATCATGGACAGACTTAAAAAACGTATTAATTAACAATTTTGGCGAAAAACTTAGTATGGAGGAACTGTAAGACAGGTTAAGGTCAGTAGTGTTCAAGACAACTACTGTAGATTTTTATAACGAAATTAAAGACCGCTTGAGGAGCTTGAACAATAAAACTAGCATGATATTGGGTTCGAATGCTGGGGCTCAGCAGGTCGCTGAAAATAATATGAAATCTGCCCTCAATATTTTTAAAGAAAAAATCCCGGAGCCAATGAGAACAATTTTCCCTTGTAGGAACCCTGGTACCCTTGAAGACGCCTTTGAAATCCTTTTTAAATCAGGATACGCATATTTTGGTAACAAACTCGAAAAGACACAAATACATGACAAAAACAATAAACCAAGAAACTCTAATCATTACCAAAATAACAAACAATACAAAACAATACAGACAAAGAACATACACTAACAGACCAAACACTAACCCTAACTATTACCAAAATAATCAAAATAGGACATTTACTAACCTTCAATATAACTCTGGTGCTAACTATCAGCAACCTGAACAACAAAACCCAGAACCAATGGACATTAATTTGATCCAAAACACTCAAATACATGAAAATTTTCAGTCAACAGCCTCCACGGCAAATTACCTTATATAGAAATTAAAACTAAATCAGAAAAATTAAAATTCATTATCGATACAGGCGCCACACATTCAATAATAAACCCTAGTATTGGTAATCCAAAATGGAAGATACCTTGCGACGAAATTAACTTAAAAACTTTACAGCACCATATAAAAATTAAAGAACAAGTTTCTATTCCAGTCTTTAAAGAATTTAGTGAAAATTCTGAAAAGAAAATTAAATTTCTAGTTTGTCCTTTCCATGACAAGTACAATGGTTTGATAGGAAACGATATACTGAAAGAATTTAAAATAATAATAAATTTAAGAGATAATTTGTTGGATATTGATGGAAAACTAATTCCAATAAAATATGACAATGACATTATTGAATTTTTTTTTGAAAAACGTGGTTTGCATGAAGTTAACTTACCCGTCGAACAAAAAGAAGGTCTAATATATAGTCCTCAAACTATTTTAAAAAATGAGAATATAGAAATTATGGAAGGGATATATGAAGCAGATGATTCAAGGATACAAGCCCTTGTTAATGTGTCGGGAACATACCAAAAAGAGTAGTTTTGAAATCAAAAGATACCATTGAAGTAAATACAGAAAAATTTTATATTAATACTATCCAAGAAAAAAAGAAAATATACCAATAATAGACCAAATTCATATAGAACACCTGAACATAGAGGAAAAAGAGAAATTAATTCCTATTATAAAAAGATATAAAAAAATAATCTATACAGAGGAAAATGAAATGTTAGAGAAAAAAATTATCAGACAAAGTCATTCGCCATATTCAGCACCAGTTTGGATAGTGCCAAAAAAAATGGATGCCAGTGGCAAAAAGAAATGGCGATTAATCGTAGATTATAGAAAACTGAATGAAGAAACTATTGATGACAGATATCCAATTCCAAATATTGATGAAATACTGGAAAAACTTGGAAGATGTCAATACTTCACTACTTTGGACTTAGCCAAAGGTTTTCATCAAATTGAGATCAGTGATGAAGACTTACCCAAGACAGCATTTAGTGTGGAAGGTGGGCACTACGAATTTTTACGTATGCCCTTCGGCCTAAAAACAGCGCCAGCTACCTTTCAAAGGTTAATGAATAATGTTTTAAGCGACCTTATTAATAAAATATGTCTCGTCTACTTAGACGATATAATAATATTTTCAACTTCCCTGCAAGAACATGTAGAATCATTAGTTAAAGTATTCCAACGATTGAAGGACGTGAATTTAAAAATTCAACTCGATAAGAGTGAGTTTATGAAGAGATCAACTAATTTTCTGGGACATGTCGTTACCAATGAAGGTATTAAACCAAACCCCGAAAAAATCATTTGTGTTCAAAAGTTCCCTTTACCTAAAAACCAAAAAGAAATTAAACAATTTTTGGGCCTAGCGGGTTATTACCACAAATATGTTAAAGATTACTCAAAAATAGCCAGACCGATGACGAAATATCTAAAAAAAGGATATGGTCATGGACACTAGCGATACAGAATACATAGAAAGTTTTGAAACACTTAAAAAACTATTAACTAATTCACCAATATTAATTTACCCTGATTATAATAAGAAATTCACACTACAAACCGATTCTAGTAATTATGCGTTAGGAGCCGTTCTTTCACAAGACGGTCATCCCGTAAGTTATGCAAGCCGTACATTAAATGGCTCAGAACAAAATTACAGCACAATAGAGAAAGAACTCCTTGCGATCGTGTGGGCAACAAAACATTTCAGACCATACCTGTTTGGAAGAAAGTTTTTAATCGAAACCGATCATCGACCTTTAGCATGGTTATTTTCGATTAAAGAACCTAATTCTAAGTTGGTGCGCTGGAGACTACGCCTGCAAGAATATGTTTACGAAATTAGATATAAGAAAGGAGTTTTGAATGGTAATGCAGATGCACTATCTCGGATTGAAATGGAAACAAATGAAGTCAACATAGTGGAAATAAATGAAGTCTTAACGGAAGTGAATACTCCTCTTAACTTCTTTAAACGTCAATACATCATTAAAGAAACATCGTCAGGTTCTCTTTAATTAAAAACCGACAGATATTTCAGAACAAAAGAAAAACCATTACCGCCAAAAATTTTTATGAAGACACACTAATTACTCTTTTGAAAAATCACTTTGACCCTGAAAAAATTAATGCAGTAGTTATAGAAAACGAAACACTTTTTGAAAAATTTAAAGAAACAATATTAAAATACTTTAGTTCCAATAACAAATTTAAAATTTACAGAAGCAAGAAAGTTTTACAAGATGTTTTCGATGAAAATGGACTTACTGAAATGATAGAAAGAGAACACAAGAAAAATAATCATAGAGGTATAAACGAAAACTTTGCTGAACTTAAAACAAAAATTTATCTTCCTAAATTGAAAAAACGCAACACACAATTTATAAATAATTGTGACACATGTAATAGAGAAAAATATGAGCGAAGACCTCTAAAACAAAAATTTAAGATAACAGAAACCCCACAAAATCCTGGCGAAATAGTACACGCGGATGTATACTACAGTTTGGAAAATAAATTATTTCTAACGTTTATCGACAAATTCTCTAAGTACGCACAAGCAATAAGTATCAAAAATAGATCATGGGTATAATTTAAAACTGCATTAGCTCAATACTTATCGTCTGTTGGAAGCATCAAAAAACTTGTAATTGATAACGGATTAGGTTTTAAAACCTTACCCCAGTAGTGTGTTTACACCGGTTCTGTATATTTTTTTCCCATAAGGGACAATGTAAATTGCACATTTATGCCTGGCTGGGAAACGTGATCGTTAAAAATATATTTTGTTAGGTAATTAAGTGTATTTATTATGGAAATTCGTTTTCCATCCTTGGATGGTTGTTTGTATTAGGAGGTTTCATAAAATTTGTATTGTGTATTAAGGGGTTTCAAAAAAAATTTATATGTAAATTTTTTTTTGTTTTCACATGCCTGATTTGAGAGTCAGTCAGGGCTTCTCTATTGAATATCACCCCTGAAACTTCTGTACGAACACCCCTACCCGGACACCTATATTGAACAACTCTGTTGAATGTTTGTCAGGAAGCTGGAAATTTTCTTCATAGATACAAAATATTTCACCGAGTTAAATATGAACGTCCCTACTAATTTTTTTTGGAGTTTTGATTGCTGAAAGAAAACGAAACTAATAAAAAAAGGGCATTTCGGTCTATTTTTATTACCCTTATCCTTTCTGTCTATTCATTAGCATTTTCTTTTTATTGCACTTGATAAGATGCATTAACTTAGGGCTTGTGTTTTTTCTTATGTTTAAAGTAAACCCTAAATGTTTGACTGTGTCCTCTATTGTCTGCCTATTTTTAATGAAAAATAAGGGTGCGAGAAAGTGAAACATTGTCTATTTTTAAATGCATTCATATGTCGTGTATGTACATATGTGTGTACATTTATATCGCTATTGGTCAGTTTGAGTGAGCTTGTTAGAATATTTTATTATATTGCGCATGTGTGCGTTTGTTTGCATTGGATCATTTTCAGTCTGTCCTTCTCTACCGTCTAGCTTGTTATCTATACCTATTTCACACCCCAGTTCGTATATTTATGTGTATAAGGATACACAATTTCATTACACATACATATTTCTGATTTTTTTCAAAGAAAAAGGATCAGAAATTTAAAAAGAGGTTACAAAACCAACATGCATTTGCATTACATAAATGTATGAGATACATGGAAAATTCTTAAGCAAAGTTAAACACCTGTGCCGGTATATCTCTTTTTTATTACACTTGTCCTTTCTGTTTTTCTTTTCTGTCTACCTTTTTTTATTGCAGTTCATCTTTTTTTATTGAAAAATTTTGAGTTGGCATTTTCATGAGTGTCTGCTCCTCTACCAACTTTCTTGTTGATCGCTTTCATTTATCGAAAAAAATAAATGTTTGCGATGCCGAGAAAATTCTTATAACGTAAATAGTTGTGATTGATGTTTTGGTTTTTTGCAGATTTGATTGTTGAAAGAAAATGAATCTCATAGAAAAACGAATTCAACATGTAACTGTTTATCAGCATACAGATGTGAAAATTGTATGACCGAATGTTGTAAATTTAAAGAAATTTGTTTACTATGAAAAATAAATATTTTCTTCATGGTTTTATAATATTGCTTTTTCTTAAGACATGCGCGAGCATAATTTAGTATAAATGCGAGTGTTTTTCAGAAATTTTTTTTTAACAAAGCTTAGAACAATCAATAACATTCTTTCTATTTTCAGCCTAATCTAATAAAAATACATACTAAAATAAATATTTTAAATAAAACTAATTGATATACAGAAATATATATGATGTGTTTTTATTTGTTATGAAGATTTTTTATCTTACTTTTTCAGATTTCATAACAATTAAAATGTTTATATGTATTTCTTTTACTTTTCAGAAATAGGTTAATAGTTTAAAAAGTCTTATATATAAATTAAAAAGTTTCTGTGTTAATATTCATATTTTCGTTATAATATAAATTAAATACACATATATTAACATTTGGTATACTGATATTTTCAATATTACATCTATGAATTCAATTATGAAAATATATGAAAGGATAAGACTCTTTACTATACATTCTTAATTCCTCAATCATTCTCAGGAATAATTTCTTGTGTTCCTTATCGATATGACAACTGTATCCATCAAATAGATCATTTAATTCAGCTGATGTGTCCTTTTTTTAATACAGTTGATCTAGTTCGCAACAGAATACATAAATAACTAAACAAAAGTTTTAAATGTTTTCAATATTCTCTTTGTTTACATATAAATTAATAAAATTTCTATATAAAATTGCACTTTTTTTTAGCACACATTTCCTTACAACTATTTCTATGATATTTACAGATATTGATGTTAATATTACTTTTATATAACGTTCTTATATTTGGACAATTAAAGTCATCTAAATTATAGATATATATTTCCATTTCTCCAAGCAGTTGACTTAACCATTTTACTTTTTAAATTCCTTTAACATATATAATATGATAATATTCTTTTTTAAGATATGATATTATATATTCTCTAAATTCGTTGAGCGTTGAATTTCCATCATTCCAACATAATCCATGAGTAGATAGGTAATGGTGGCAATAGACATGCGCGACTGCGCTGCCGGCAGCGCAGTCGCGCATGTCTATTGCCACCATTACTTTTGAGCGAGCCAGTGTTGCCATCCTCTAGTTTTTTATGTGTGTGTGTAGGTTCGTTTGCTTGCCTGTGCTATGTTGGTTGTGTGTGTGTGTGTGTAGGTTCGTTTGCTTGCCTGTGCTATGTTGGTTGTGTGTGTGTGTGTGTAGGTTCGTTTGCTTGCCTGTGCTATGTTGGTTGTGTGTGTGTGTGTGTAGGTTCGTTTGCTTGCCTGTGCTATGTTGGTTGTGTGTGTGTGTGTGTAGGTTCGTTTGCTTGCCTGTGCTATGTTGGTTGTGTGTGTGTGTGTGTGTAGGTTCGTTTGCTTGCCTGTGCTATGTTGGTTGTGTGTGTGTGTGTGTGTAGGTTCGTTTGCTTGCCTGTGCTATGTTGGTTGTGTGTGTGTGTGTGTGTAGGTTCGTTTGCTTGCCTGTGCTATGTTGGTTGTGTGTGTGCGTGTGTATGTTCTTTTGCTTGCCTGTGCTATGTTTGGGTGTGTGTCGCGGGTGTATGTTCTTTTGCTTGCCTGTGCAAATCTCGTGATGTATGTTTGGGTGTATGTCGCGGGTGTTTCTGTTGGTATCTAGGCAGTGAATTTTTTGTTGGCAGAGAATGTGTGTATAACTGATTATTTTAGGTGCGTCGTCATCACTGACGTCATAGCGAGGGTGTGTGTGTTTATGCTGTTTGGTGTGTTGCTGATGGAATCGCGCATGTCTATTGTCACCATTATTTTTGAGCGAGCCAGTGTTGCCATCCTCTAGTATTTTTTTATGTGTGTCGTCATCACTGACGTCACAGTATGTTGGTATGGAGGCAGAGATATTTTTTGTTGGCAGAGAATGTGTGTATATCTGATTATTTTAGGTGCGTCGTCATCACTGACGTCACAGTATGTTGGTATGGAGGCAGAGATATTTTTTGTTGGCAGAGAATGTGTGTATAGCTGATTATTTTAGGTGCGTCGTCATCACTGACGTCACAGTATGTTGGTATGGAGGCAGAGATATTTTTTGTTGGCAGAGAATGTGTGTATATCTGATTTTTTTAGGTGCGTCGTCATCACTGACGTCATAGCGGGATGGTATGTGTTTATGCCGGTTGGTGTGTTGCTGATGGAATCGTGGCAGAGATATTTTTTGTTGGCAGAGAATTTGTGTATATCTAATTATTTTAGGTATGTCATCATCACTAACGTCATAGCGTGTGTATGAGAGTGTGTTTGAATGTGTGTGTGTGTGGCTGTGTGTATGTTGCGATCACTTTGGTATCGTTGTATTAATGAGGTTTATTAGATTTTATTTTTTTGTTCTTCTATATATTTAAGTCTGTTTTTATATATGTATGTTTTTGATTTGTCTTTATGTTTTCATAATTATGCAGACTTCAACATTTATTCCTTATAATTTGTGTCTGTTTTATGTACATATGTTTTTGATTTTTCTTTAAGTTTTCATAATTATGCTGACTTCAACATTTATTCATCATAATCTGACTACACAGAAAATTTTGCAGTCTTAAATATTTTTGTTTATTCTATACAGAAATATTTTTTTCTCAAATTCGTTGGTGATCTGTAAATTGTATTTATAAGTTTCTATTGCAAAGCTCACAAAAAATAATTTTATGCATATGTTAACAAAAATCTGAGTTACGCAATTTTACAAATGGGTTGAAAATCTTATTGTTTTGCTGTTTTGCATACTAACGCATTTTTGTTTATAATTTGAGCTCTACTGTTAAATCAGGCACAATCTTGATTTTATTTGTTTATTTCTTGACAAAGGAATTTGAATTTTACAATCTTATAAAATTGCATTTATATAGCATTTTATAAAACTAGAAAATTTAAACGATCTGATAAGTTATGATATTTTATAACCCAAACACAAATCTCTACTGATTTCTTCAGAAATATATGATTCCTAATTATCTTTTCGAAAAATAATACAAGACAGAGAATATTTTATATTAATAATACAATTTTATTTTATTTATTAATTTTTCTTAATTTTGATTATAAAGTTTGAAACATTTCATAGTATGAGACTATTAAATTTTCTAATATTGCTTTCCGTAGAAAGTATATAGAACATCTACAAGTGTCAGGTCCTTCCTCACATTTCGGATCATACCACGGACAGCATTTAAAATGTCCTTCTGTGTTGTCTTCATCTTCCATTACATCATATTCCTCATTTTCGTCGAGCATATTTTGGAAAAATTTGATCATTTCCCAATGGTCGTATAGTCTAAAGCTATCAAAATCTGTTATGAATTTATTTAGACTCCTTCTTATTTGACTCATTTTATTAACATCCGTATTAATTTTGTTTCTGCTTACTTTTTCAAAGGAATTGTTGATACTGATGATTTTTTCCTGAATATTTAACCAAAAAGTATCTAAAATTACGTATTATTTCCTTCTCCCTCTTATACCAATTTTATATTATTATCTCTCTCTATCCCCTTCACCCTAACACTATCCCCCACTTATTCACTATTTCACCATAAATATTTTCTTGGAAGTATCGGAGCTACTTTTAAGTTCAATTACAATTAAAGATTCAAAGTGACAAGATCTCAATCAAAAATGAACTCCGTGAAAAATCTAAAAACAAAATTTAATTCCCTGAAGAGTAAATCCTTAATTCACATTAAGGATCTGGATATAACAGTTAAATATCCTATTCAAAATATATCACGGATAACAACAAAATATGGACCAACACTAAAAGTTGAGTTGGAAAACAACATAATGTTTCTCCCCAAAAAATATAATAGTTTAACAGATGAAGAAATTAAGGATCTCTCGAGTGGATCATTTCAACTATGCAGAGAAGGAGAGTGCGGCCTAATTCTTGAGAGTGAGATGGATGAATTTTTAATTCAAAATAGCCAATATCCCGTTTGGCATTAAAATAAATTAATTCTGTTTAGTAAATTATAAATAAAAAATAAAAAAGCCATTAAAGAGTTTTGTAAAATATAGATGATTATGTGTTTTTATTTAATCTTTCTTAGTTATTTCATAAAGAAATTTAAGACATAAATGACCACAGATAAATGTATTAAAATTCTGATGTTGATTATAGTTGTATTTTATATTTGTACCAAGATATTTGACTACTTCCGAAGGAGGTTGTAAGTTTCCAAAACTGTCGAAATACTCTTTTTCATCGATGTTCTTATAATATGCTACCCAGTGTGTACCAGGACCTGTTGATAAATCTAAATTGATTATTCCACACTCAATTTTCTTTGGTCGTTTTGGTAGTGAGTCCAACATGAATACTCCTCTAAAATAAGGAATATTTATAGAAAAATTTAATAGGTCAACATCTGATAGTGGTCTGTTGGGTAGCATTCTTAAGAGTTTTTTGTCTGTTCTTTATAAACTAAACCATATCCCTTTTTATATGGTTTTAGGTAAAGGCCTTTTCCAACTGCTATAGATTCCATCGCTTTATTATGTCTAGTTGCTTCATCAAGTTGATTTTTTGCATTCTTTGTTGCATTTACAGCCTTAGCTATAGCGGCACCTCCAGTGGCTAGACTGCCAATTGCCCCCAGAGCAGTTAGAATCGGTATTAGGGGTAAAAAACCACCAATTTTTGGAACACTTATTATGCGTGGTATTATAACATGTGATTTTCTTCCTTTTAGGGATTTATTGATAGTTTTACGTGCGACTCTAATGGCAGAGTTAATGTCTAAAGGTTTTTGTTTCTTTAGTATTTTTGTTGCAGCTCTAATTGATGAAGTGAACAATTTTTTACCATTTAATTTGGTTTTCTTTTCATTTTTCTTTTTTCCCACACCCATACCGAACTTCGTTTTGGCTTTCATTGTGTTAGTAACCATATATGCAAATGATTTTTCTGCAAGACTGCTATCTTTTGATAAAACTCGATCCCAGGCTGAATTTTCAAGAATTTTATCTGCCTGATGTCTAATACTTAAATCCTTATTTTTAGAATAAGTTATATCGTGATTTTTGCACGCAGAGTCCAGTAAATTAATTCCTCTATCACCTCGATTTAAACGTTTTTGTAGCTTAGTTCCAGGCCCACAGTACTGATATCCAGGAAGATGAAGTTCAACAGGAAGATTATTTATTATTTTATCTACTATACCTGCTCCAACGAAGGTGTTTTTATGACTAAACGACTTGTTGTAATGTATAACCATTTTATTTATTTAATTTTTTTTTTTTTCTATAATAAAAGGTAACAAACATAAATTATATTTAGTTACAAAAATGCGGTTAGTGAAACAACATAAAAATATTTTGGTTCGTAATATTGATGATTCATCGAACATCACTTCAAAAATAAAACACAGCTCACTCTTACCAAATTCTATCCGAGCTCTAATAGTGGGACCATCAAATTGTGGAAAGACTAATGTTATGATTGGGTTACTAGAAAGTCCTAACGGACTAAAATTTGAAAACATCTATTTATACTCAAAATCCTTATATCAGCCGAAATATGAATACTTGAAGAGATTAATTTCACCAATTAAAGGAATGGGATATTACACATTTGACAACAATGAATCAGTTATTACCCCTAACGAAGCTAAAACTAATTCAATTATGATATTTGATGATGTTGCATGTGAGAAGCAGAACAATATACGGGATTATTTTTGTATGGGTCGACATAAGGATGTGGATTCATTCTACTTGTGTCAAACTTATACCAGAATTCCCAAGCATTTGATAAGAGACAACGCGAATGTAATTATAATGTTTAAACAAGATGACAGAAATATGAAGCATGTTTATAGTGATCATGTTGCCGGCGACATGAACTTTGAACAATTTCATGAAATTTGTAGAGAATGTTGGAAGGAAAAATATGGATTTCTGATGATAAGCAAAGATAACGAGTTAAACAATGGTCGCTATAGAAAATTATTTGACTATTTTATAACAATATAAATTACTCTGCATAAAAGAACAACTTTAGTATATAATCTGACTTTGAACACACATTACACCTACATATCTATTAAATATTTACTATACCTGATAACCTAATAGGATACCCAATAACCTGATCTGGTACCTGATAATCTGATCTGATACATAATAATCTGATCTGATCTGATATCTGATAATCTGATCTGATACCTGATAAGCTGATCTGATACCTGATAATCTGATCTGATACCTGATAATCTGATCTGATACCTGATAATCTGATCTGATACCTGATATTCTGATCTGATACCTGATAAGCTGATCTGATACCTGATAAGCTGATCTGATACCTGATAATCTGATACCTGATAATCTGATCTGATACCTGATATTCTGATCTGATACCTGATAAGCTGATCTGATACCTGATTACCTGATCTGATAATTGCTGTTGCTAAACATGGATGAGAAAGTTTTAAAAGAATTGGTTGCAACGAGAAATGTCTTGAAGAAAAAGCTTCGTAGTATAAAAACTGGTGAAATAGATACACGTGATCAACTAAGAGATACTTTCAAACCTATAACAGACCCCTTAAATGAATTTATAAATAGTTCTAACAATATCAATAGAATTATCAAAAAAGAAAAGAATAAGATGAAAACAGAAATTGAAGAAACTAACAGTCCTCATATTAATAAATCAACAATTAAATTGGAGACAAGCACACCAAAGAAACTTGTAGAAGGAGCAATATTTGATAATAGCAAATCATTCAATGATTCTAATGAAAGTAATAGTGATAATGAGGATGATGATAATTTTTACTCACAGAATTCAAATATTGAAGAGAGTTACACTGACTTATCAGTCTTGGAGGGCAGAAATGAATTAGATACTAACTATGGGCCACATAAAGATTTCAATAATGAATGGAAATTTGGTGATAGTAACCTCAAATTAAATGAGGGTAAAATACAGGTTGGTGGTCAAATATGGGCTCTAACGCCAGGACTGTTTTCTCTAATGTTTCATAAAACGCCAAAAAACTATGATAAATATGAACTAGAACTCTACAAAAAAATCTTAATTAGTACAAATGCGTATAGAAGAGAATATAAACCTGATGGTCAAATCAAGGGAACGAAAGCATATAAATATAAACATATTATTAAAAAGATGTTTAAAGAGCAAAACCAACAGTCTGTATCAAAAGCAATAGCAAATAAGACATCATCTAATTATAAAGGTGGTGGATTGATGCAATTTAACCCCCATAAACCAAACTATATATACTGGGACGATCCAAATGAGTTGGTAGATCGACTTCGTCTACTGATAGCATCACAAGCTGCTGGTCATACTAATCATAATAACGAGATTGTATCAATTATTGAAGAACTACGCGAAGCTAATATAATACAATAATCTATATAAAGTATGTCTGTTGATAAGTTTGGACACTATCTAAACGGTACAAGCGATATAATTTCACTGAAAAATGCCCCTAGACTGTTGGGGTTCTTTATGGATACGAACAACAACATTGATGTCCAAAACAAAAGAATCAAAAATGTTGCAAAGGCTGTGGAGGAAAACGATGTTATCAATAAATTGTTTCTGCAAAATCAAATCGAAGAAATAGAATACAAACTATTAAAATACTTTAAGGAAAATAACAACAAAATGTATGATACTTTTAGAATTCAACTCGAAATGCTACAACAAGCAACAACATTACAGTTGGAAAAGAATAAGAAAATTGAAGAAAGCATTTCCAAAATCAATACATTTGTGGAAGATGGTTATCTACAAAGATTTGTTGAGAGTCTACAAAAGAAAAGTTAAATGAAAAGATTTATAGATGGGAAAATTAGATGTTCGCATCAATAAGTAAAAGTTCATCAAGCAGATTACAACGTATCCAAATCAATTCTTAAAACTATAAACATGTCTTCAAAAAGAAATCTAGTTAACGAACTCCATAAACAAGCTCGAAAATCTTTTGCACGTCGTAGAGTTGTGATGAAAGGAATAGATGATCTCTGGCAAGCTGATTTAGTTGAAATGGGGAATTACTCTATAGACAATAAAAATTATAGATTTTTGTTAACCGTAATTGATACATTCTCAAAATATGCATGGGCAGTACCGCTGAAAACAAAAACTGCACTTGAAACAACATAAGCAATGGTAGATATTTTTCAACTGGGACGAGTACCAAAAAACCTACAAACAGACGATGGAAAAGAATTTTTTAATAAAAACTTTGCGAAATTGATGGATAAACACAAAATTAATCACTATTCAACGTATAGCACAATGAAAGCATCAATAGTAGAACGATTTAATAGAACATTAAAAGGGATGATGTGGAAAGAATTTAGTTTTAATGGTTCGTATAACTGGTTGGATATCTACAAAGATCTATTAAAAGCATACAACAGTAAAGTTCATCGTACCATCAAAATGCCTCCAATTAAAGTCAACTCAACAAATGAGAAAAAATTATTAAATACAGTATACAGTCATTTGAAGATGTATAAAATCTCGAAATTTAATGTTGGAGATCATGTGCGCATAAGCAAATACAAACACACATTTGAAAAAGGTTATACTCCAAATTGGACAACAGAAATTTTCACTATTAAAACAATTCAAAATACATATCCTGCAACATACATATTAGAGGATTATCGTGGTAATCACATACAAGGTGGATTTTACGATGAAGAACTCTCAAAAACTAGATTTCCAAATACATATCTAGTTGAAAAGATTATTAAAACTAAAGGAGATAAAGCGTATGTTAAGTGGTTAGGATTTACTAATGAACACAATTCTTGGATAAGTAAAGATGAAATATTATAGTTGAAACAAAATATTTAGAATTATTGTATTAAGAATTATTGCATTTAGTATTAAAAATTATAATGTAAATTCAAAACAAAAAAGATTAAATTAAAATAAAAATGCTTTTTATAAACCATATTGTGTGTTAAACTTTATTCATTTACAATCAAGCAGGCATAATGTCAATAACACTTACTCTGAGCTCCAACACTTCAGAGTTATCAGCCAATTACTTCCCTCCTATTGAGTTAAATGAGACATATGAATGTGCTCTAACTGATTTTCATTCGTATAATAGCATTCCAAATGTTGATGTCTACAACAATTTGTTTCATATAGGTGAAAATGTGATTGAAATACCAATTGGATCTTATGAATTGAATGACATAGTTGATTATATAGAGGAAGAATACAAACGATATGGTAGAGAAAATAAAATTTTTATAGAAGCCAATAATAACACAATGCAGGTTAAAGTTAATAGCTCTACGGATCCAATATATTTTAATAAGGAAAATACAATTGGAAAACTCTTAGGATTCAACGATAAAATCCTAACTCCAAACGAAGATCATTATTCAGATCTTCCAGTTAATATTTTCAAGGTGAATCTATTACGAATTGAAAGTAGTATCACTGTTAATACATATATGAACAATTCCAAATCGCATACACTACACGAGTTTCCGATTAATGTGCCTCCAGGCTATAAAATAGCTGAGATTCCTAGAAACCTTATTTATTTACCTGTGAACTCCAGAGAGGTAGGTTCACTAACGCTACGAGTAGTTGATCAGTACGGCGATTTAATTAATTTTCGAGGAGAGGAAATAACAATAAGAATTCATTTAAGACCAACTAAATAATGTTGATATACAACTCAAGTATATCGAAAAATATAACAACAGCAACAACATACAACCCTAAACCATTATTACAACCTAAACCACAATTGAAAAGATCAGTTCATCAAAAAACGTTGACAACAACAAATAAAAATTTTCTAAAGTCTCTTAATTTTAAACTGAAGACAAAATGAGTTCAATAATAAATGTATTGGATAAGCCATTATCTGATGAAAATATAATCAAAAAGGACTATCATACATACGTGCCATACCTACAATCTTACAACAATAATGATGAAATACGCATTTCAATACAAAATCAAGATTTGTATGTTTTACCTAGTGAAAGTTATATATATGTGGAAGGATCTGTTGTAGATGAGAAAACCTCCAAATCTACAGAAAATTTTAAATTAAAAAACAACTTTGTCGCATATCTATTTGATGAAATTCGCTATGAGCTGAATGGCATTGAAATTGATCATACAAGATATTTAGGAGCCACAAGCACCATAAAAAACTTGGTTTCTTTATCACCAACGGAAAGCACAGGAATGCAGAATGCTGGTTGGAATAAAATTGATGATTTAAAACTTGTAAATGGCTACTTTAATTTCTATGTACCACTTAAGATGCTTTTAGGATTCGCTGAAGACTACAACAAAGTTATACTAAATGGAAAGCATGAATTGATATTCTTACGTAATAAGAATGATGAAAATCTTCTACACTCGAACGTTTCTACTGAAAAAGCAAAACTTGCAATTTCACTCATCTCATGGAGAATTCCACACGTACAATTATCTGATCTTTGTAAGCTGAATATGATTAAAATTATTAGCAATGGTGCTTCTATACCGATGGCATTCCGTAGTTGGGATTGTCATGTAAATCCACAATTAAATACAGGAACAAGTCATATTTGGAATGTTAAATTAGCCGCAAGTAGAGAACGCCCCCGTTTTGTGTTGATTGCTTTTCAACAAGAAAATAAGTTTGTTCATTGTGATCTGACCAATTTAAAAGTTCATTTAAATTCAGTATCATACCCATATGATGATCTAAATATTAAATTTAAAAATGAGCGTTATGCAATTCTATATGATATGTATCTAAGATTTCAACAGAGCTACTACATGAGAGAGTCTCAACCGCTTCTCACCGCTCAAGAATTTAAAAATAATGCACCGATTATTGTAGTAGATGTTAGCCATCAAAACGAGTCGCTCAATAACGGACCAATTGATATAAAAATTGAATTTGAAACAGACACAAATATTCCATCAAAGACATCAGCTTACTGTATTCTTATTCATGATCGTATAATTGAATATATTCCTATAAAAGGACAAGTTCGGAAACTCTTATAAATTCAGTAATATGGAGGATAACAAGGTTTTCATAGACTTGCAAGGTTTCAAAAGTAATTCAAACAAATTTATTGCCAAAGAAGTAGCAGTTGTTTTCAACAATAATGAACACACCAATTTCATTATAAAACCTCCATATGATTTCCAATGTTTATCGGCAAAAAAGCAGAGAGAAGCAAATTGGTTAACAAAAAACTATCATCATCTATACTGGAACGATGGATCAGTATCATTTCAAAGCGTTTGCAGATTTTTGAAAGACAATTTACAATATTATACAATCTATGTTAAAGGAGAAGAGAAGAAAAAATGGTTGGAAGAAATGATTCATCAAACAATTGTTAACATTGAGAATATTGCCTGCATCAACTTTAAACAAATGAATAGCAAGTATCCAGACGATTTCTACTGTGACTATCACAACTATGGTATTTGCGCCAAAAGAAATGCAATTTTACTTAAAAAAGAGACTACAAAATAAAGAAAATACACATGTTTATTCACTGTTTTATATTAAAAAATTCAAAATTTTTTTATTTTTTATTTAGTATTTTTTCTTAAAAAATCTTAATAATAATAATACAGATTAATAAAAATATGGAAAAAACTTTATACAATATTTGCTTTTTATTTACAAATGATTTGGGCATAGGTAAGAACGCCAAATGAAATAATAATAAATAAATAAATCAATAATTAAATTAATAAATAAATTAAATAAATAAATTAATAAATAATTTAATAAATCAATAGAAACTAATAAAAATAGGATAAAATTAAATCGTCATTGTCATCTTACAGGTAATATTAAAAATAAAACATATTAATCTATATCCATTGATTCATTAATTCTATCTATATAATGTCCCCAAGCACGCGTTTTTATATTATCTTCCATAATATTTCTCTTGTCATCAGAAGAGCTAAGCACTACTTTATATAGTTTTTGAGTATACAACTGGTGTGCTTTGGATCTGAATAAAAACATTTCATCTGACAAGATCTCACTTTCAAATAAACATTTCTTGTAGTCATTAATGGTCAACTTTTTAATTACAGACTTTTTAACCCCCTTTGATTTTTTAACATCTTCCGAGTGAAGAGTCGACAGAGAATACATTTTTGATCTTAAACCTACAAACTCTGTCATTATATCTCCCTTGTTTTCATCTTTCATCATTCCTAAAACCTTCTTATTGAGTAGCGGTAAATGAAATTGATTATCTATAGGATATTCTGATGTGTCAAAATTCAAACTAATATCGTTACGGATGTCATCGTAAAAATCATCAGTTTGAATCGAGTAAATAAAAGAATCAGTATCCATATAGTTGAGAGAAATGTTATCTCCGAATTTAGGCTTCATGAAACCATAATGGAAATCATACATTTTCCACTTGGATAACTCTAGTACTGTAAAGCCAACGTATATAGGTTTATTATACTCTGGTTCCATTTTTTTCAACTCCACCGCATACATATCATCAGAAAATTTCGACAAATACATAAAATTTGGTTTTGCAATTAATGCTCTGAGACCCAAATGATTTCTGTTTGTTGATTCCCATGATGAAGTAATTCTAATGTCCCTACGTTTTTCAATGTTTTCCATTGTCTTCCCATAAACAGCATTGTTTAAAAGTTTAAAAAAATCTTTTTCAAAGTTATTTTTAGCATTTGTTCTATGGAATGTATTTAAATCAATATATTTTTTAAGCCAAGGGGATTGTCTAAATTTAAGGATTCTATGGATTTGTTTTAAAATGAGACCATTTAAAATGGCTTGTTTTAAAACTCTATAATGTATAGTATAACTTGTTTTAGGGTCTAAGTCTGCAATCAATTTTTTGAATTTAGATCCTCCAACTGTCTTATTTTGAGGACAAAATGGTAAATCATTGTGTAGATCATGTATTGATTCGGGATACTCTATATCCACCTCTAATATGTAACCATATTCTGATGTATCAGATATTTTTTCCACATCAAAATCAGGATCACATACCCACTCAAATTCTCCACAGGGAAGATATTCTGACATTGCCCACCCATATAAATTATTCGCATCTAAATACATTAAATATTCAGATGGTTTTGTAACATCAAAATCTTCTAAATACTTATGGTTGGCCTTAGAATATCTTTGTGAGCATTGAACTAGTCCACCTCTTATTCCATTTTGCATGAACATATACATTTCGGAATCAGTAAACAGCTCTAACGTAACCTGAGTGGTTTTGAGCATAGCATCCCAAGATAGACCTGGTGCTGTATAGTAGTGACATGGATCAAGATCATAAATTCCTTTACAAATTTTTCTGAAATTTTCAAACACGTCTGTTAGAAGAAGAACATCTGTCTTTAGGTAGAGCTCAGTATAGTCAAGGAGAGTCTTACAATTAAACTCTCTCCATACTTTTTGAGCATGTTCATACTCGACTATAGCACATTCTTCATTCGTTAGAATATTAAAGAACTCTTCTCTACTAGGGAGTTCAGTTTCCTCAAACTTGGTCATGGAATCCATGTAAGAGTATGGAAACACACCCTTTCTTCTAATCAGTTCGAAATGATTTTCATCAGCGAAACATGATCGAACCGTATTGAAATCACTGTTATCAAGATTTTTCGCTAATGTGTCTAGACTCGAAGCCATAAATCGAAACGAGTCTATAAATCTTATTTCGAATCCATGTTTTTTGTCTAACTTGATATGAATTGACAGAGAAATATAGCGCTCGGTGCTCTGGGGAATCACTTTTAGACTGGCATTTTGTATGCCTGAAAGTTCTTTGAAAAAGAGATGCATATCATATGCAGAAAGATTATGAAAGATAACTGGTATAAATTGAGGCGTTCTGTAATTCAAATTACAATCGCTATGGGCTGCGCCGCGATAAATACCCGTAAGATGACAATGATCTCTAACTTTATCATTATATAATTTTTTCTTACATATATGACAATTTTCTGCATTATTATAGTTAACTAATTCTATTGGAGATATCATCATGGTCACAACTTTAGATAGATAATTTACATAAATATCCGTTGAATCTTCAACAATTTTTTTAACAAATATTTTTGCTGAATTTTCCCCGAAATAATATCTATGTAAATTATTATCTCTACTAAAACTACACTTAATAAAATAACTATATGCACATGCATGGTGCTTTTGTATATTTGTTGTTGTTATACTTACACTCTCATCTACTTTCTCCAAAATGGATTCAAAGTCGGCGTAGATGACGAATGGTACATCCAGCTGCTTGTAAAAGTTCTTAAACCGTAGAGCATCTTCATTTTCAGGCATTTTGATTACCTTTCGGGAGCATACATTTTTATGATGATTATATATATAATCATCATGTGTATGATAAAGGCAGGTGTTGCAAATAATAATCTTATTAACATGTGATGTTATGCTAGATCGAAGAAGCCTAGAGAAGAGCGGAAAAAACAAAATAATAAGTAAACGACGAAAACAAGTAAATTTTTAAAAAGAGATGAGAAAACGTTTTTAATAAATACACTAATGAAACTTACTTTGATATATCCTTGATGAGTACATAGTGGAAATTCTCATTTGAGGCGAGCAATAGCATATTAATATGTATTTGTTTTTCCCCCTTCGTCACATAGTATGGTCCGATAAGTGATGTTCCATTATGACCAAATACATTTATGCTAACATCATTTTGATTTTCAAATTTTTTTAGCTGCTTCAGTGGGAGGGGGAACTCTAAACCATCAAAATTTATCATAGTTTCTCCTAAAAGAATTTTATTAGCTTTGATATTCTCAATGTTGTAGCTTCTACATTGATTTCTCTGTCTATGGTCAAGATTACTATCAATATATAAAGCCGCAATGATGCACCACTTAAAGCAATAAACATCAGAGTTCACGACATTTATGCATGCACGTTTCATTGCAATATTTCTTGGGAGAGGGATAAAACTGGACCCTCTTATTATGGACGCCTTGTTTATATTAATTTCAAGGGAATTAATAGAAATCAATGTCCATCCGCTATCCCTCTCCTGAAACTCTTCCATTTTTGTACGTATTTCCTCTGTATGTTTCTTGTACAGCTCTTCTACATCGTCAGAGTGGGTCACCAGCATCATCTTCGATATGTGTACAAGTGGGGACACGATCATCTCATCATTTGCCATTTTCATATAATCGCAAATGAGCTCCATGTTAAGCTTGAGTGTAGTATGAATCTTAATGCATTCATTTATTTGACTAACAATGGAGCTCTTGACCGAAGAGAAAAATTCCTCTGGATACAAGACACCTTCATTTTTGTTCACACATACATATGTCTCGATCCTCCCCTTAAAATCACTTGTTCTCCTAGTTAGATCATCATTAATTCTAACTTCCTGACATCTTTTTCTATGAGCATTGGTTTTAATGTGGCTGTTCCATGAAGAGAGTTGTACCACTTCATTACAGGATCCACAATGCCTTTTTAATACACTCACACCAACACTATCACCACCAAACTTCATAACCGAAGAATGCACTTCCATGTGCTCATTTAATTTTATTTGGTTCATAAAGATTTTATTACAAATAATGCAACTTTTGGTATTCATTTTTGTATAGTAATTGATTTTTTTATTTGTATTAATATTAAAAAATTCTTCTTCAAGTTTCTTTACTTGCACAAACTAACAACAATTATTTGAAACTATTTTTATTTAAGGACACTTTGAAAAAATAAGCTTTTTAAATTTATACTAGTCAATATACTTTTCTGGTAAGTATGATTAAAAGTTGTACCACTCCTCTTATTTATAGGCACTTATGAGAATCGCGTAGTATAAATCAGGACTGTACCAAAGAGTTCATAGTTGTCGACGTAACCAGAATTATGAAAACAAAGAAAAATCAAAAACATACATGAAAACAGACTCAAATATAAAAAAGAACAAAAAATAAAATATGCTATATATATCTATATAGCCAAATTATAAGGAATAAATCTCGAAGTGAGCAGAATTATGAAAACATAGAGAAAAATCAAAAACATACATAAAAACAGACTTAAATATATAAAAAACAAAAAATAAAATCTACTAAACCTCATTAATACAACGATACCAAAGTGATCACAACATACACACAACAACACACACACATTCAAACACACTCTCATACACACGCTATGACGTCAGTGATGATGACATACTTAAATAACCAGATATACACAAATTCTCTGCCAACAAAAAATATCTCTGCCTGTATACCAACATACTGTGACGTCAGTGATGACGACGCACCTAAAATAATCAGCTATACACACATTCTCTGCCAACAAAAAATATCTCTGCCTCCATACCAACATACTGTGACGTCAGTGATGACGACGCACCTAAAATAATCAGATATACACACATTCTCTGCCAACAAAAAATTCACTGCCTCCATACCAACATACTGTGACGTCAGTGATGACGACACACATAAAAAATACTAGAGGATGGCAACACTGGCTCGCTCAAAAATAATGGTGACAATAGACATGCGCGATTCCATCAGCAACACACCAAACAGCATAAACACACACACCCTCGCTATGACGTCAGTGATGACGACGCACCTAAAAAAATCAGATATACACACATTCTCTGCCAACAAAAAATTCACTGCCTAGATACCAACAGAAACACCCGCGACATACACCCAAACATACATCACGAGATTTGCACAGGCAAGCAAAAGAACATACACCCGCGACACACACCCAAACATAGCACAGGCAAGCAAAAGAACATACACACGCACACACACAACCAACATAGCACAGGCAAGCAAAAGAACATACACACACACACACACACAACCAACATAGCACAGGCAAGCAAACGAACCTACACACACACACACACAACCAACATAGCACAGGCAAGCAAACGAACCTACACACACACACACACACACAACCAACATAGCACAGGCAAGCAAACGAACCTACACACACACATAAAAAACTAGAGGATGGCAACACTGGCTCGCTCAAAAGTAATGGTGGCAATAGACATGCGCGACTGCGCTGCCGGCAGCGCAGTCGCGCATGTCTATTGCCACCATTACCTATCTACTTCCATGTAAATGATTGTACAACCATTTATTTGTAATCTTATCTTTATATGTTAATTCTGAATATTTAAAAGGCGGTAGAATGAGAAAAGTTTTAATTTCTGAATCAACTCCTACAACGCAGACTTCCTTTGCGAATAAATTATTATTAATACAGAAACCCTGTACATCTATGACTACATTTCTATTTTGATTCATTATCTTATTATAAGTGAAAATATTTACAAAAAGTATTGTTCTTTTATTACTTTTTTAATATCAATAAATAAATCAAAAGTTATTTATGTTCATTTGTTTGCTTTCAAAAATAATCTTATAATAAAATCCAACTGAAATTTTTCTTATGTAATGAGAGATCAATAATGATATATATCATCAGTGATATAGTTGTATATTTCAGGTAAAAAACAAAACAGCTCTCCAGTTCCAACATAATTTGTAACATACAATACAATGTTAGCTTTCTTTCTCATCGTATGATTTCCAAAGGTTCATTTAGCAGAAAATCTCTTAGAGATATGATTTTTGATTTTATTTACAGATGTTATTAAGAAATTCAATTGTATTATTCATCTTCTTATTTTTATTTATTTTTTATTATATGTATAAGCTAATTCTCAAATTTTAGTTATGATCAGCTTTTAGCTGGTTATGAACAGCTTTTTATCTGGTTTATATCTGATCTGTATCTGCTTTTATCTGGTTTGTATCTGCTCTGTATCTGGTTTATATCTGATCTGTATCTGCTTTTATCTGGTTTGTATCTGCTCTGTATCTGCTTTTTATCTGCTCTGTATCTGCTTTTATCTGGTTTGTATCTGCTCTGTATCTGCTTTTTATCTGCTCTGTATCTGCTTTTATCTGGTTTGTATCTGCTCTGTATCTGCTTTTTATCTGCTCTGTATCTGCTTTTATCTGGTTATGAACTGATTGTATCTGCTTTTAACTGGTTGTGAACTGATTCTTATCCGGTTGTGAACTGATTCTTATCCGGTTGTGATCTGCTTTTATCTGATTTGTATCTATTCCTGAACAAATCTCACTTACAGTTGTATGAATTCATCAAAACTTTTTCTATATCACTACTTATTTTTTTATATAGTCATCCTTATTGACAACAAGATCACCCCATATTTTTCTCTACAGCATTGACTACATATATCTGCTAATTCTTTAAATGTGATCTCTAATAACATGATCGTTATATACGTATCGCAAATTCATTTTATCTTTTTAAAAAAATTATAATTATGTTAGCACTATTAAGTAATAGATGCTTTGGAGTTTTTGTATCAGACCTGATCCAATACCTGATCCAATACCTGATCAGACCTGATACCATACCTGGTCATTAGTGGTATCAGGTTCGATCAGGTTTTGGATCAGGTTCGATCAGGTATGGTATCAGGTATTGGATCAGATCTGATCAGGTATTAGACCAGGTCTAATACAAAAACTCCAAAGCATCTATTACTTAATAGTGCTAACATAATTATAATTTTTTTAAAAAGATAAAATGAATTTGCGATACGAATATAACGATCATTTTATTAGAGATGACATTTAAAGAATTAACAGATATATGTAGTCAATGCTGGAGAGATAAATATGGGGTGATCTTGTTGTCAATAAGGATGACTTTATAAATAAATAAGTGGTGATATAGAAAAAGTTTTGATGAATTCATACAACTGTAAGATAGATTTGTTCAGGAATAGATACAAATCAGATAAAAGCACATCACAACCGGATAAAAGCAGATCACAACCGGATAAGAATCAGTTCACAACCAGTTAAAAGCAGATACAATCAGTTCATAACCAGATAAAAGCAGATACAGAGCAGATAAAAAGCAGATACAGAGCAGATACAAACCAGATAAAAGCAGATACAGAGCAAATAAAAAGCAGATACAGAGCAGATACAAACCAGATAAAAGCAGATACAGAGCAGATACAAACCAGATAAAAAGCAGATATAGAGCAGATAAAAAGCAGATACAGAGCAGATACAAACCAGATAAAAGCAGATACAGATTAGATACAAACCAGATAAAAAGCTGTTCATAACCCGATAAAAAGCAGATCTTAACCAGCTAAAAGCTGATCATAACTAAAATTTGAGAATTAGCTTATACATATAATAAAAAATAAATAAAAATAAGAAGATGAATAATACAATTGAATTTCTTAATAACATCTGTAAATAAAATCAAAAATCATATCTCTAAGAGATTTTCTGCTAAATGAACCTTTGGAAATCATACGATGTGAAAGAAAGCTAACATTGTATTGTATGTTACAAATTATGTTGGAACTGGAGAGCTGTTTTGTTTTTTACCTGAAATATACAACTATATCACTGATGATATATATCATTATTGATCTCTCATTACATAAGAAAAATTTCAGTTGGATTTTATTATAAGATTATTTTTGAAAGCAAACAAATGAACATAAATAACTTTTGATTTATTTATTGATATTAAAAAAGTAATAAAAGAACAATACTTTTTGTAAATATTTTCACTTATAATAAGATAATGAATCAAAATAGAAATGTAGTCATAGATGTACAGGGTTTCTGTATTAATAATAATTTATTCGCAAAGGAAGTCTGCGTTGTAGGAGTTGATTCAGAAATTAAAACTTTTCTCATTCTACCGCCTTTTAAATATTCAGAATTAACATATAAAGATAGGATTACAAATAAATGGTTGTACAATCATTTACATGGATTATGTTGGAATGATGGAAATTCAACGCTCAACGAATTTAGAGAATATATAATATCATATCTTAAAAAAGAATATTATAATATTATATATGTTAAAGGAATTTAAAAAGTAAAATGGTTAAGTCAACTGCTTGGAGAAATGGAAATATATATCTATAATTTAGATGACTTTAATTGTCCAAATATAAGAACGTTATATAAAAGTAATATTAACATCAATATCTGTAAATATCATAGAAATAGTTGTAAGGAAATGTGTGCTAAAAAAAAGTGCAATTTTATATAGAAATTTTATTAATTTATATGTAAACAAAGAGAATATTGAAAACATTTAAAACTTTTGTTTAGTTATTTATGTATTCTGTTGCGAACTAGATCAACTGTATTAAAAAAAGGACACATCAGCTGAATTAAATGATCTATTTGATGGATACAGTTGTCATATCGATAAGGAACACAAGAAATTATTCCTGAGAATGATTGAGGAATTAAGAATGTATAGTAAAGAGTCTTATCCTTTCATATATTTTCATAATTGAATTCATAGATGTAATATTGAAAATATCAGTATACCAAATGTTAATATATGTGCATTTAATTTATATTATAACGAAAATATGAATATTAACACAGAAACTTTTTAATTTATATATAAGACTTTTTAAACTATTAACCTATTTCTGAAAAGTAAAAGAAATACATATAAACATTTTAATTGTTATGAAATCTGAAAAAGTAAGATAAAAAATCTTCATAACAAATAAAAACACATCATATATATTTCTGTATATCAATTAGTTTTATTTAAAATATTTATTTTAGTATGTATTTTTATTAGATTAGGCTGAAAATAGAAAGAATGTTATTGATTGTTCTAAGCTTTGTTAAAAAAAATTTCTGAAAAACACTCGCATTTATACTAAATTATGCTCGCGCATGTCTTAAGAAAAAGCAATATTATAAAACCATGAAGAAAATATTTATTTTTCATAGTAAACAAATTTCTTTAAATTTACAACATTCGGTCATACAATTTTCACATCTGTATGCTGATAAACAGTTACATGTTGAATTCGTTTTTCTATGAGATTCATTTTCTTTCAACAATCAAATCTGCAAAAAACCAAAACATCAATCACAACTATTTACGTTATAAGAATTTTCTCGGCATCGCAAACATTTATTTTTTTCGATAAATGAAAGCGATCAACAAGAAAGTTGGTAGAGGAGCAGACACTCATGAAAATGCCAACTCAAAATTTTTCAATAAAAAAAGATGAACTGCAATAAAAAAAGGTAGACAGAAAAGAAAAACAGAAAGGACAAGTGTAATAAAAAAGAGATATACCGGCACAGGTGTTTAACTTTGCTTAAGAATTTTCCATGTATCTCATACATTTATGTAATGCAAATGCATGTTGGTTTTGTAACCTCTTTTTAAATTTCTGATCCTTTTTCTTTGAAAAAAATCAGAAATATGTATGTGTAATGAAATTGTGTATCCTTATACACATAAATATACGAACTGGGGTGTGAAATAGGTATAGATAACAAGCTAGACGGTAGAGAAGGACAGACTGAAAATGATCCAATGCAAACAAACGCACAAATGCGCAATATAATAAAATATTCTAACAAGCTCACTCAAACTGACCAATAGCGATATAAATGTACACACATATGTACATACACGACATATGAATGCATTTAAAAATAGACAATGTTTCACTTTCTCGCACCCTTATTTTTCATTAAAAATAGGCAGACAATAGAGGACACAGTCAAACATTTAGGGTTTACTTTAAACATAAGAAAAAACACAAGCCCTAAGTTAATGCATCTTATCAAGTGCAATAAAAAGAAAATGCTAATGAATAGACAGAAAGGATAAGGGTAATAAAAATAGACCGAAATGCCCTTTTTTTATTAGTTTCGTTTTCTTTCAGCAATCAAAACTCCAAAAAAAAATTAGTAGGGACGTTCATATTTAACTCGGTGAAATATTTTGTATCTATGAAGAAAATTTCCAGCTTCCTGACAAACATTCAACAGAGTTGTTCAATATAGGTGTCCGGGTAGGGGTGTTCGTACAGAAGTTTCAGGGGTGATATTCAATAGAGAAGCCCTGACTGACTCTCAAATCAGGCATGTGAAAACAAAAAAAAATTTACATATAAATTTTTTTTGAAACCCCTTAATACACAATACAAATTTTATGAAACCTCCTAATACAAACAACCATCCAAGGATGGAAAACGCATTTCCATAATAAATACACTTAATTACCTAACAAAATATATTTTTAACGATCACGTTTCCCAGCCAGGCATAAATGTGCAATTTACATTGTCCCTTATGGGAAAAAAATATACAGAACCGGTGTAAACACACTACTTATCTTACAAAATAATCTCGATCAATCACTAAAAGAAATGAGATCATTATTTAATTATAAAATTGATTCAGTTGAAGAACGTCTTAAGCTCATTACAAAACATTTAAACATTGAAATATAAATCGTTTTGATTTAAATCCTACGTCAACAGCATTTAAATTGATGTAATCTAAAATAGATGTTAGAAATGGAGCGACAAGAAGTGGTTCAGGAGCTTCATAAACAAGCACGCAGAAATTTCATTCGACGTCGAGTGGTACACAAGGGAATTGATGATCTTTGGCAAGCAGATCTTGTTGAAATGGGTGTTTACTCAAAATATAACAAAGGCTATAGATTTATTTTAACAGTTATAGATACATTTTCAAAGTTTGCTTGGGCTGTACCCGTAAAATCGAAAGGTAGTGAAGATATTACCAATGCTATGAAATCTATTTTTTCACTAAAGAGATTTCCAAAAAACTTACAAACTGATAATGGTAAAGAGTTCTATAATAAAATATTTCAAAACCTGATGAAAAAACATAATATCAATCACTATTCTACATATAGTATCATGAAAGCGTCTATTGTAGAACGATTTAATAGAACTCTAAAAGGAATGATGTGGAAAAAGTTTAGTCTACGAGCAAATTATCAATGGATACATATATGTAAGGATTTAATTAATGAATATAATAATAAAAAACATAGAACAATTGGAATGAAGCCAAATGCTGTTAACATAGAAAATGAAAGTTCTATATTAAAACAAGCCTATAATCATCCCAAAATATATAAATTTGGTAAACTAAAAGTTGGAGATCACGTTCGAATCAGCAAATATAAACATATTTTTGCAAAAGGATATACTCCAAACTGGACAACTGAAATTTTTAAAATTCGTACTTTACAGAACACAAATCCCATTACTTATTTATTAGAAGACTATCAAAGGAATCCGATTGTTGGTGGATTCTATGAACATGAACTATTAAAGACACATTTTCCAAATACATACTTGATTGAAAATGTTATTAAAACTAAGGGGCACCAGGCGTACGTAAAATGGTTGGGATTTTCCAATCAACATAATTCTTGGATCAATAAAGATGAACTTCAATAATATTATATATACTTCAATATGAGATTTATTTTTATTATATTATAAAATTCTCAAAAAAATAAAATAATATATAAAAAAGTTTTGTTTTGATTTTATTTTATTTCTAAATGATTAAATTTTATATCAACTTAGTTGAGTAAGGTTAAGAACAAGCACGATTAAATTTTATTCACACAAAAACAAATTGTGGTTACTTGTGTTTAAAATTCCTATTCAATAGATAACTATAGTTTAAAATAAAGACAAACTAAAATATTTTAATGATATTCTTTATTTATTTATTTATTTATTTATTGTTTTTTCACGTTATATATATTCACTTATAATCTAAAATCACTTAATACTATTGTACAATATTATCACTTGAAGATGATGTTAATACATTTTCATTGGGATATGATGATGATGGTTGTTGACTATTTATTGCATAATGTCCCCATGCATATGTATTAATACTATTATCTCTAATAAATCGCTTATCATCTAAATAACTTAATGCTAATTTACTAATGTGTTGAGTATATATTTCATGAATCTTTGATCTAAATACATACATAGAATCATAGTACATTTTTTTTAAATAAACATTTTCTAAAGTCATTAATCGTTAGTCTATTGGTTACGCATTTTTTAACTCCTTTAATTTTTTTAATTTCTTTTTCCTCTTCATCAATTTTAATTGAATACATTTTAGCGCGTAAACCAATGAACTCTTTAATTATTTTACCATTACATTCATCCTTCATCATTCCTAAAACCTTTTTGTTTAACAAGGGTATATTAAAAACATTATCTTTCGGATAAGCAGACGTATCAAACTGTAAGATGATATCATCTAGAATATCCTTATATAGATCATATGTCTTAATATCGTAAACAAAGGAATCAGTATCCATATAATTCAGATAAATATTTTCCTGATATTTAGGTTTCATGTATTCATAATGGAAATTATACATTTTCAACTTAGATAATTCTAGAACAGAAAACCCAATATAAATTGGTTTATTATATTCCGTTCGCACTCGACTCATTTCAATGACAATCATTTCTTCTTGAATCTTAAGTAAACTATGGAAATTTGGCTTAGCTATAAGAGCTCTAGCTCCCAACCTCTTACCTCTACTCTCCCATGAACAAACTATTTTAACATCTTTTCTCTTAGCTACATTTTCCATTGTTTTACCGTATACCGCATTATTTAAAAGTTTAAAAAAATTTTTTTCAAATTCATTTTCGGCATTGGTTCTATGATCATTATTTAAATCAATATACCTTTTCAACCAATCCGACTGATTGAATTTAAGAATTCTATGAATTTTCTTTAGAATAAGACCATGTTTAATACATTGTTTAAGATTTCTATAGTGTATTACATATTTTGTTTTATCATTTAAATCCGTTATTAATTTAGACTGTTTCATATGTTCATTTTTTTTATTTTCTGCACAAAATGGGAAATCATTGTGATGATCGTGCATGGTGGATGGATATTCTAAATCCACTTCCAATATATACCCTAATGGTGAATCATCTTCCACAGCATTAAAATTAAAATTTTCAATGTTTTCAACCCATTCAAAATTTTTATAAGGAAGGTACTGCGACATGACATAACCGTATAAATTGTTTACATCTAAATAAATAAGATAATTCGATTCTTTAGTAGAATCATAATCACTTACATATTTATTGTTAGCTACAGAATGTCGTTTACAACATTGAACAATTGAACGTGTAACAAAATTATACATGTTAATGTCAGTTAATAGTTCTAACTCTATTCTTGTTTTTTTCAACATTGCATCCCAAGATAATCCAGGAACAGTATAATATTGGCATGGATCTAAATTATAAATGTTTTTGCAAACTTTACGGAAATTTTCAAAAACATCACATAGTAATAAAACATCTACTTTCAAGTATAATAGTAAATAGTCCAAGAGAGTCGTACATCTAAATGTATTCCATACCTTTTCAGCATGTTTATAATTATCTTCACTACACGCTTCATCAGTTAGTTTATTAAAGAAGAGAAAACGAGGTGGTAATTGTGTTTCCATGAGACGATTCTTTGAATCCAAATAATCATAGGGAAAGACACCTTTACGTTTCATTAAATCAAATTCATTATCATTTAAACAAACCGATTTTATAGTTTTCAAATCATCATCAGACAAGAAACCTGCAAGTTGATCTAAACTTGATGCTATAAAACGATATGAATCGAGAAAACGTAGCTCAATAGTATCTTTTTCACTCACCCTAATTCTCTTCGATACGGATACATATAATTCCTTATTTAAAGGAATGATTTTTATATCACCTGCTACTGATGAAAGTTCTCTTATAAATAAATGACAATCATATGCCGAAAGGTTGTGAAAAAATATAGGGATAAAATTTCCAATTTGATACTCTAAGTTACATATATTATGTGCAGGACCTCTATAATCACCTGTTAGATGACAATGGTCAGTTACTTTATCTCCAATAGATATGATTTCACCGCATATATGACAATTCATATCTTCATCTTGTCTTTTTTGTTGTATAAACGTTAAAGGTTTCATTGGTATTACTACACTCAAATAGTTACTATAAATATATAATGCGTCCTCGACTAAACTTTTAAAAAAATGTGTTGATGCATTTTCACCACTATAAATTCTATGTATATCTAAACTAGAATTATAGGAACATTTAATATAATAACTAAATGCAAATGGAATATGCTTTTGTACTGAATTAATATTAGCTGACTTTTGAATATCAACTGATTCCAGAATACATTCGAAATCTGCATAAACTACAAACGGAACATCTAGTTGGTTTTTATGATTCTTAAATCTAAGTATAGAATTTTTATCGGTTGGCATTATAGTTACAATTTTGTTGCATTCCTCCTTATGTTTCTTTAAAGATGATTCTTTGTAAAAGTGTATGAGGCATGTATTACAAATATACACCTTATTTTTATGTTTTGTAAATTGACTTCTTAATAATCTATAATTAAAGAAATATAAAAGGAAACATTTTTTTAATTAGTTTAATTTCACTTTGAGTATAAATTTAAATAACGATAAACATACCTTGATATATTTTTTATCCAGACATAATGGAATCGTTCTTCATCTTCCATCAATAATAAATTTATATGTTTACTTTTTTCTTCTTGAGAGAAATAATATGGTCCCACAACATTATAAACTTCTAAATACGTATCTTTTTCAAGTATAGATGTTTTCTTCTTCTTTTCAAAAGATCTTTCCAGACCAAAGACATTTATGCTTATTCCCGGGTTGTTGTCTTCAAACTGCTGTATTTTGTTGACAGATAGCGGGAAATTTAAATTTTTAAAATTTAATAATATATTATTTTCCAGGACTATAATATCATCTTGAATGTTGGTTATGTTATACGAAGAACAAATTACACTATTATTTTCTATTGGATATAGCGCTGATATTATAGCCCACTTAAAACAGTATACGTCATTGTTTTGTATATTAACACAAGCTTTTTTTTTTGATATGTATGTTGGTAAAGAAATATACTGTGAACCTTTTATACATGCATATTTATTAATATTAACATCAAGGTGATTAATTTTTGTTAACGCAAAACCACTATAGTAGTATATTTGTGGGCATTCTGGCACACCAATTAGAATCTAATTAGATTTGGCCTCCTTATGGAAAAAATACACGTATGGGCATTCTGGCACACCAATTAGAATCCCACTAGATTTGGCCTCCTTATGGAAAAAATACACGTATGGGCATTCTGGCACACCAATTAGAATCCCACTAGATTTGGCCTCCTTATGGAAAAAATACACGTATGGGCATTCTGGCACACCAATTAGAATCCCACTAGATTTGGCCTCCTTATGGAAAAAAATACACGTATGGGGAAAATACACTTATAGAGATACTGAGTCATATAATGAGAAAAATATGATAATTCTGTTACACATGCATTCATATATTTTCCATGTGTATGCTTTTACAATAAAGAGAAATTCAAATGAGATATTTTTTCGCACCATGTCAATGAGATTCTCATTTGAGTAGTTTTTATTAAAACCTAAAATAAGAGTTTTACTATCCAGCACAAATTGATATAAAAGAACGTTCAGATTTTTTTGTTTATTATTGTTCTTCACAGTTACTTGAAATCACATTAAACAAAAGTTAAAGCAGATTTTCGCATCAAACAAAATGGTAAGTATACAGTTTTATAATATATAAAAATTTTTTATTTATTATATAGATGCTGTAGAAAAAATATACAAATATTTATACATATTATATGATTGTTTTTATTTGATTGCTTTTAGATCTATCAACAGTTAATTAACATAGCCCAAGGAATAAAATCAGAGTACACGAAAATTGATGATATTCCCTTAAATAAACAATTAAAAATTTTAAATTTTGAGTGGAAGGTTACACAATATGGATCCAAAGTCATAGCATATTTGGAGAACAATAAATGGTTTTATCTACCTCAAAGAATGGTTAAATATTTAAACAGAGAGGATCCTTACTTAGCCAATATGAATGAAAAAATTTGGACAATTATTTACAAAGGACGACAATCGCCAAATGGTTCTGCAATATTCGAACTAAACTACAGCTAATTTTTTTAATAAACGAAACTAGTTTTGTAATTTTGTAAATCTGTATATTATAAAACAATAAATGTACATATGTGGTAATGTGAAATGAATCTCGATTATGTATTTATTTTTGCACATGCGTAGACTTGCATTTTATTCGCTTTATATATTTATTTTTCATTTTAAGACATGCGTAGGCTTGCATTTTAAGAAAAAGTATAGAACAATTCAAAATTAATTGAAAAGTTAAACATGCATGAGCAAGAAATAAGGTCAAAAATATGCTGCATTATTTCCTATTTTATTTCATTTGTTGTTTTTAATCTTTCTATGACAAGGTAGTAAAATTTAAACATTTGTTTGTATGGAAAAACTCTTAAGAACGAAAGACATGCGTATGCTTGCTTTCACTTATTTTTGTCGTAGTGTGTGGGTGCATTAACTATTTTTATTGAAGGACACAGTTTCAGTAAAATTTCTTAAGAACGAAAGACATGCGTATGCTTGCTTTCACTTATTTTTTGTCGTAGTGTGTGGGTGCATTAACTATTTTTATTGAAGGACACAGTTTCAGTAAAATTTCTTAAGAACGAAAGACATGCGTATGCTTGCTTTCACTTATTTTTTGTCGTAGTGTGTGGGTACATTAACTATTTTTATTGAAGGACACAGTTTCAGTAAAATTTCTTAAGAACGAAAGACATGCGTATGCTTGCGTTCACTTATTTTTTGTCGTAGTGTGTGGGTACATTAACTATTTTTATTGAAGGACACACATTTTTTTCTACTTCAATGTTTTAAAATGCAATAATTTATGAGGCTATAAATCTGGTATGGTATGTTTGTTACTTAAGCAAAAAAAGGGTATGGAAAGGCAATAAAATTTTAAAATCCGTTTCAGGAAAATTTCTTAAGAACGAAAGACATGCGTATGCTTGCTTTCACTTATTTTTGTCGTAGTGTGTGGGTGCATTAACTATTTTTATTGAAGGACACACATTTTTTTCTACTTCAATGTTTAAATGCAATATTTTATGAGCGCATAAATGTGTTATGATGCTTTTGTTACCTAAGAAAAATGTTTAAACAAGGGTGATTAACAGTATATGTGTATGTAGTAGTGCCTCTAGAAAAGTATAAAATCAGCTATTTTTTCGAACAAAATTCTAGTTCTGTGAAATTATTACACATAGTAAGATTTATGTGAAATTATTCGACGTAAAAAGATTTATAAAACTTTAAACATGGAATGTAAAAAATATATTTGCGAAATATGTAAATTAATTAGTTTTTCCACATGGTGGAACAAAAAAAGACACTATTTAAAACAACACAACGTTGTATTAAGAAAGCCTATATGGAACACTCCGCTGTACCATAAAGTTATGAAGGCTAATTTAAAAAAAGCAGAATCAGAAGCAGCAATAATAATATCATCAGAAGCAAGAACTACATCAGCAAAAGCAACACCAATAACATCATCTGAAACAGCAATATCAGAAACAACAACTACATCAGAAGAAGCAACACCAATAACATCATCTGAAACAGCAATATCAGAAACAACAACTACATCAGCAGAAGCAACACCAATAACATCATCTGGAGCAGCAACATCAGAAACAACAACGATATCAGCAGCAACAAGAACAGCAATATCATCAGCAGAAGCAGCAGCAGCAACAACAACAACATCAACAGAAACAACAGCAACAATATCATCAGAAGCCACAACATCAGAAGCATATCATCATCTTCTCGATGGAGATGATGATATCTTTCTAAATATTAAATTATCGAAAGAAATTATTCACATTAGTGAAATAATTATGCTGCCTCCATTTGATGTAGCATCATACTTGGCCCTATATGATGGCCAAGATGATGTATTAATGGAGGCAGTAAATAAAATTCCACTAGTCTAGAAAGAACTTATAATTGAATAAATAAAAAAATATATAAAAATTAAAATGTATGTCTTTCACTAAATTTTATTATTTCTCTTTTTTATTAATTAGATTTTTTGAAAATTACAATTTTTACATTTGCTAATATTATATATGTTGTAATAAAATTTCATAAGTGTGGTTGCTTCTTTCTCTATTTCAGTGTTACGTATCCTGTGTTGTACACATGAACAGGTATCTGGTCCACATGTCTCATTTTCATTAGACCAACAGCAATTGTCATAATGCTCTCCATGTTTATTTATCGTTGTTTTCAAATTATTTGTCCCTTCTAGATGTGATTGAATAGTCATGAGTTTATTTTTATCTTCATCGGAAATAATATGGGAACACCGTTTTAAGAAATCGTACATATCTTTTAGAATCATCCTTGTTAATGAGAATGACTACATATGTAGACAAAGTGTTTGTGAATAAACCTTAATGATGTTAGATTAGATATTTATACCATATTTTAATTTATTTATATCTACAATAGTTTTCTTATTTCATTTGTCAGGGGGATATATTCAAACATTTTATCATGTATAATTAAGCAATAAGCAGACATATTAGCGGGGATATTTTTTAAGGTTTTTATTTCAATCCGTATGTCGATTGGTCCAGTTTTGATTGATTCATTTTGATGTGTTACATCCAATACAACTATTGGAGCTAAAGCTTTAAAATTTTCTCTTGTTAATAGTGGTTGAGGATCGCGTGAATAATAAGTTGATTGAAACTTTAAATACATATCATATAGTATGGCAAAACGATTTCTATCAAATTTTAGGTTTAGATCATCATAGGGATATGTATCAGAGTTAAGATGTACTTTTATATCTGTCAAATCACAATGTTGAAATTTGTTGGCACTGTTTCGAAGACCCAAAAGTAGGAAACGTGGTCTTTCGTTTTCGCTGGCTAACTTAACATTCCATAAAACTGTTGTACTTTCTGGAAGTGACGGGTAGTAATACATATCCCAACTTCTGAAAGATATATTTAAAGGATGGCGATTGTTAATTGTTTTAAACATCTGCAATTTGTAAGCGTCAGCAAGTTGAATGTGTGGTATTTTCCAAGAAATGTTTAAAATAGACAACTTAGTTTTTTCGGTTGATACATTAGATTTTAAAACTTGTTTATCATCTTTAGATCGCAAAAGAATCAATTCATGTTTAGAATTAACTATTATTTTATTAAAATCTTCAGCAAATCCAAGTAAGAATTTTAGTGGCATACAGAAATTGAAATAACCGTCTACAAGTGTAAGATCATCATTATTAAGTGGCGACCATCCTGCATTTACCAGATTATCACTTTCTGACTTATTCAGCGACACAAAGTTTTTTAATTCTGTTGCAATACCCAAATGACGTGTACGATCAATTTCTACACCATTGATTTCATATCGAATTTCGTCGAACAGATGTGCAATACAATTGTTTAAGAGACGTATAGATGTGGAAGCTGTTGAATCTTCCTTTGTTGCAAGCCCTTCAATGTATAGAAGACTTTCGCTTGGTAAAACATATAAATCTTGATTTTGAATTGTGATACGAATTTCATCATTATTTTTGAATGACTGTAGATATGATGTGTAGCTGTGATACTCCTTTTTTATAATTGAACTATCCAAATGTGGTTTTTGTAAAATATTAATAATATTACTCATTTTATAGAATTTTTCAGGCTCGATAGCTATATGATTAGCTCTATTTTTTTAATATAAATCCCAAATTTATTAAAAACTTTTTATTAACTTCACTAAGAGTGTTACTTAGTTCAGGCTTAATACCTTCAATTTTTCTTTTATACTTTTCTGATTGACTTTCACAGCGCGATGACTTTTCTGATTTGTATTTCGTTGTTGTTGATGCTAGAATGAAGTCGGACTTATTTTGCAACTCACTTTTATTAAATATAATCATTCTCTCATTGGCTTTAAATGTAATCTTATTGTTATTTTTTCACCGCGAAAGTTAATTAAATTTCCGTTTTGATCGACGACTTTCAAAACAAGACTATTAACTGATTTTGAATTCACGGGTAAATATATCACATTCGATGGCGCCTCTGTTATTTTATATCCTGGGCTAACGTTAAGTGAGAACTGATGTAAAATATGTGCAGACATGTTATTTATATATGATCCGCTTACAATATTACATTCAACGATTATTGTATTTATTTTTGTTATATCTATTGTTTTATCTGAGTAATGATCAATATCTGGTTCTAATACTCTTTCGCTAAAGCCCAATAAGGAGCCGATAGAGTTCTTTTTATTGAAATAAATGGAATCAGTTGTGCTTTTGATGAATGTTTGTAATGTATTATAATTTGCTTGTATGTCAAGGGTTCCTTTCTCATTCAGATTATGATATTTCTTTCTTAGTAATTCAGCTATATCAGCTAATTCATATGATCCAACAGGAATTTCTATTTCATGATTGCCAATATGAAATAAATTGTTTTCTACATCAACATTCGGAATTGAATGATATGTGTCAAAGCTTATTAAGCCACAAACATAATTTTCATTTAGTTCCATCGGTGGAAAATAGTTTGCAACAAGATATGAAGAGTTTCCGTTTAATGTGAGTGTTATTGACATTTTAAAGACTGATGAATGAATGAATTATTAATAACATCTGTTATGATTTTTATGATTCATTGCTTATATTAATCCAAGAGTTGTGTTCTGATGAAAATCCTAGCCATTTTACATAAACCTTATTCCTTTTTCGTTTTAAAACTTTTTCTACTAAATATGTGTCTGGAAATTTAGTTCTCATTAGCTCGGGCTCGTAAAAACCACCTTTAATTTCATGACCTTGATAGTCTTGTAATATATAAGTATTAGGGTTTGTATTTTTTATAGTTTTAATTTTAAATATTTCTGTAGTCCAATTTGGTGTGTAACCTTTTTCAAATGTATGCTTATATTTACTTATTCGAACATTATCATTCACTTTAAATTTTGGTTTTTTAAATATTTTTAAATTGTTGTAAACGGTATCCAATAACAATTTTTCTTTTGAAGAATTCACTTCATTAGGTGACATTTTTATTGTTCTGTGATATGTGTTATTATATTTGTCAACAAGGTCTTGATATATGGTTATCCATTTATATGAACCCCGATAGCTAAACTCTTTCCACATCATTCCTTTTAAAGTTCTATTAAATCGTTCTACTATGGATGCCTTTAGAACACTATATGTTGAGTAGTGATTAATTTTGTTTGATTGCATTAGTTGATGAAACTGATTATTGAAAAATTCTTTACCATCATCTGTTTGTAAATTTCTTGGTTTTCGATTGTTATTAGTGAAAATACTCCTCATAGCATACGCTACACTCAGTGCAGTTTTATTTTTTACTGCTGCAACCCAAGCTTTTTTTGAGAAGGTATCTATTACTGTTAGAAGATAACGATATCCATTATTATATAACGCATAATTCCCCATTTCAACCAAATCAGCTTGCCATAAATCATCAATTCCTTTCATTATAACTCGTCTTCTTTTAAAATTTTTTCGCGCTTGTTTGTGTAGTTCATTAACTATTTCTCTTTTATCCTCGTTCATTTTGTATATGATTATTTTTTCTATGTCATTCTCATATATATATATCTTATAAAGTTTTGTTTACTTAGCCGTCTTAATTTTAGGCCATTCAAGTTTTCGTTTTTTCACATCATCCACATTAGTGTTTTTATCAATCCGTTTAAAAATAAAATCATCAATTTTATTAAATCTTTCTTCTATATTTTTTATAAAGTCTTTATTTGAAGAGTATATTTGACCCTTCACAGCTTTTTCAATAAGTGCAACATCTTCATCAATATTTTTTTTTATGTTTTCTTGTAATATTTTTATATCACTCCTAATAATATTTAATTGTGAGTCATATTCATTTTTAAGTTCTTCTATGCTAATCCATTTAAAAATATAGGCTTCAATCTCATTTAGTCTATTTTCGACTTTATTGGAGAGGTTCATATTTATATCATGGAACTGATCCTTTATAATCTTTATAGTAGTATATATCTTTTCTATATCTTTTGTTATGTTATTGATTTCTAAATTATATTGGGATATCCTTAACTTCGAGTTATTTAGATTATGCTTAATTGAACTTTCACCAAATTTATTTATATAACTCATTTTTAATATATTATGTTAGCTTCTCTTAATTCTTCAATGATGGAAATTATTTCATTTCTGTGATTATTATGACCAGCACTTTCCGATGAAATAAGTAAACGCATTCTGTCAACTAATTCATTCGGGTCATCCCAATATATATAGCTAGGCTTACGATTGTCTACAGATTTTAGCGATAATCCACTACCTTTCGTAAAAACATTTGTTTTAGTATTAAATAAATTTTTTATTATGCGAACATATTTGAACGCTCGTGTACCTTTAATTTGAGCTTTTGATTGATATTGTCGTTTATGTGCATTTGTACTTATTAAAATTTCTTTATATTTTTTTAAATCATTTTTATTGTAATGTAGGGGTTTTGAATGAAATAATAATTCAAATAATCCTGGAGTCATTTTCCACGTTAAATTCCCTATTTGAATTGAGTTATCCACATTAAAATTTAGCACATTATTTGCATAGCGCCATTTTCCACTTTCATCTATGTTGAAACCATAAACTTTATCTATCGTTTTGTTAGTCAGGAGCAATTCTATATTTTCCGCTAGTGACGATTTTTTACTACCATTTAACGCTTCTTGATCATAAGCTACAGCATCGTCATAATTATCAGAGCTATTATCGGATGGTAGTGATGGAAGTTGTGAATCTGTTATGTCATCATCATTTGACTGAAAATCATCTGATTGATAATCATAAATTTTTTCGATTTTCTTATTTGAAGGTTTTGTTATATCTTTGAATGACTCGTGCAATAAATCATCTGATTGGTAATCAGCATTTTTTGTATTTAAAGGTTTCGTTAGAGATTTAAATGTATCATCTAATAAATTGTCTGATTGATAATCATCAATTTTTCTAATAATCTTTTTCAAAGGTTTTGTTATAGGTGTAAATGTATCTTCCAATAAATTAAGTCTCTCTACTTCATTTAATTTAATATTTTTTAGTTTTTCCTTTAAAATCGCCCTTGTATTAACAATATCTTTTAATATTTTATTATTACTCATATCGATCTGATTTATATCTGAAATCAATCGGGCTTATATCTGATGTCGAACTGCTTTATATCTGATTGTGAACTGTTTTATATGAACTGCTTTCTATCTGCTATCGACCTGCTTTTTATCTGATTATAAACTGTTATGTATGTATTTGTTAACTACTCCATATATTATTGTGAACTGCTTTTCTAACTATTCATGAAGTGATTTATATATCTTCCTTACAGTTGTATGAATTCATCAAAACCTTTCCTATATCGCCCTTTATTAATCAAATCGTCCTTATTGACAACCATGAATCCATATTTATCTTTCCAACACTCACTACATATATCCGTAAATTCTTTAAATGACATATCTCCAATAATATGATCATTATATATATGACGCAAATTCATTTCGTCCTGTTTAAATATTATTATCATATTCGCATTATCCCGAATAAGATGTTTGGGAATTTTCGTATATGTTTGACATAAATAAAAACAATCTATATTCTTATGTCTACCCATGCAAAAGTAATCTCTTATAGCCCCCTGTTTCCCACATATAACATCATCAAAGATTATTATTGAATGAGGGATGGCTTCAGTCGGGCTTAGAACTTCCTCATTTTCCGCAAATGTAAAAATATTTATTCCGTTTATTGGGTCTATCAATTTCTTTAGATAACAATATTTTGGTTGATACAAAGATTTTGAATATATGTAAATGTTTTTGAAACTAAGACCGTTGGGACTTTCTATTAAACTAATCATAACATTAGTTTTACCACAATTTGAGGGACCCACAATTAATGCTCGTATTGAATTTGGTAAAAGTGTACTATGTTTAATTTTAGATTTCTTGTCTTGAGCTTCATCAGCATTTCTTATTACAATTTGCTTAGCTTGCTTTACTAGTCTCATTTTGATAACTAAATGGGTTTTGATATAAATTTCCTCTTATATAACAAAACCTAATCATTTAAATTTTTAGTGTCAATCATATTAAACGTATATTATAATATAATATTATATATATTATATAATTAAAAGAAAAATGAGTATAAACTATAGCAAAGGAGTTAAAAATAATCAGTATAATTTTGGAAGTGGTTTTGTAAACAACTTAATAAATAAATTACCTGTTGAACTGCATTTACCTGGTTATCAGTTTTGTGGACCTGGAACAAAACTTGAAAAACGTTTAGCGAGGGGTGATAAAGGGATAAATTTGTTAGACGCAGCTTGTAGGGAACACGATATTGCATATTCACAAACAAACGATATTAACAAAAGACATAAAGCCGATCAAATATTAGTTGAAAAAGCTTGGAAACGAGTACAATCTAAAGATAGTGATTTCAAAGAACGAGCACACGCTTGGCTCGTAACAAACACTATGAAATCAAAAGTTAAGTTGGGGTTAGGTATGAATCATATCAAAACTCGTAAATCCAGAAAATCACAGAAGAAAAAATGTAAAAAGAGAAAAGCATGTGATAGAAAATTGTTTTCAACAACTGTTAAAAATACTCTAAAGCTCTTGAGAAACGAAAAACCAAACAATTTAAATGCCGCTGTTAAAATTGCGCGAAAAGCCGTTACTTCAAACTTTAAAGGGAAGAAGAGAGCTAATATTGCTATACCGAGAGTTATACCAATGCCGAAAATTGGTGGATTTCTTCCAATTATTCCAATCCTAACAGCTTTGTCAGCACTTGGAGGTTTGGCTACAGGTGGGTCAGCTATTATTAAGGCTGTTAATGATATAAAAAATGGAAAAGAACAACTAGCAGAGGCTACTCGACATAATAAACACATGGAATCAATTGCTATGGGAAGAGGTCTATATCTAAAACCATATAGATCTGGATATGGTCTGTACTATAAGCCAGCTCCAAAAAACTTTTAGATAAGCTACCCAATCGACCATTAACTGATATAGATTTGATGAAATATGGTAAACAACTAAGTAAATTTAGAGGAGTTTTTATGCGTGACCGTTTACCTAAAAAACCATTACTTCAAGAATGTGGTATTGTTAATTTAGATAATTTTCAGGGTCCTGGAACTCATTGGGTAGCTTATTATAAAAATCGCAACTATAAAGAGTATTTTGATAGCTTTGGAAACTTACAACCTCCAATTGAAGTAGTTAATTATTTAAAGAGACCTATTGAATATAATTATGAGCGAAAACAAAACTTTAATACATTTAATTGTGGTCACCTTTGTCTAAATTTTTTATTCAATAAATATAATTTCAAATAAATAAAACACAAATAGTTATATTTTTATATTTAAACATAAATCAATAATTAAAATTTTATTAAATTTTTTCTTTTTGTTTCATACTATAATCGTTTGAATTCAGTTGTAAAATATATAAATATTAATAAATAAATATTATATTATTATATTGATAAATATATAATAAATATTATACATATGTGGGAGGGGTTGTTATCGAAGCAGTCCACAAGTGTAACGGGACCCCTTTTCGATTCCCCTCCTTTCGTGTCTCAGTAGTTGATTGTTCAGTCCACCATTGGGATAGATCTACCAATCCCTGAGACACGCGCTAATATCAGCGTTTGCTCTGGACTTTAGTGATTTCTGGGAGTCAGATTGTAATTATCGACTTCCATTTTCATCACCGGTGTCCATAGTAATTGCTAGCATATGACATAGACTGAGGTGTCCACCCATATAGACTCGACAACTAATATGTATCGACCCGGTGGTTCTGAGTCTAACTCATGTGCTAACCAAAGCTAAAAAAAATAAAAATATAAAAAAATTAACAATCAATTTCCATTAACAAATTATCGTCAGCAGAATCATTTATAAATTGGTCTATACAATCAGGTGACCTTTGATTGTCTATATGATCGATTTCCATTAGAAAATCGTCATTGCTATCGTTTATAAATGATTCTTGATAATGCCCCCAAGCAAGGGTTTTTACACTATTATTGCACACGTATCTTTTGTTGTCTAAATAACTTAAAGATACCTTATTGATTAAAGACGTATATAAAACATGTAGTTTTGACTTAAAAGTATACATACTTCTATAATATACTTTCTTATTATACAGACAGTTTTTGTAATCTAATAAACTTAAATTTCTAGATACATTACTTTTTATACCCTTTGCTTTCTTGACTTCATTCATATCTTCCATTTTGTATGAGTACATTTTCGCTCTCAACCCCACAAATTCCTTCATTACCCTACCATTATTTTCATCCTTCATCATGCCTAATATTTTTTTATTTTTTTGTGGAATACCAAATTTATTATTCGCTTCATAATCTGATGTATCAAACTTTCCATCAATATCGTTTATTATATCTTTATAAAAATCATCAGTTTCGATTGTGTATATGAACGAATCGGTATCCATATAATTCAGCTCTGCTTTGATATTATATTTTGGTAGTATATAACCATAATGAAAGTTGTACATCTTCCACTTTGAAAGTTCTAGTATTGTAAATCCTAAATAAATTGGTTTATTATAAAACGAATAACTTCTGTTTAGCTCCACAGCTATCATATTTTCCTCAAATATGCTGAATGAATGAAATTCTGGTTTGGCAATAAGGACACGAGCACCCATTTTCCTTCCCACGCTTTCCCACTCATTAACAATTTTAACATTCTTACGCTTGTCAACGTTTTCCATTGTTTTACCGTATACGGCATTATTTAATAATTTGAAGAAATTTTTTTCAAACGTGTTTTGGGCGTTAGTTCTATGTAAATTATTTAATGAAATATATGGCTTTAACCAAGCTGATTGCTTAAATTTCAAAATTCGATGAATTTTTACTAACTTTAAACCATGTTTTAAACATTGTTGTAAATTTTTATAATATATTACATATCCATATTTATTGTTTAAATCAACAATTAATTTCTTTTCTTTAGAATTTGGAGGATTTTTATTTTCACTACAAAAAGGTAAATTATTATGAATATCATGAATTTGTAATGGATACAACAAATCAACTTCTAATATATATCCAGTAGCTGAGTCTTCTGGTATACTATCCAGACAAAAGTTTTCAATATCTGTTTCCCACTCAAAATTACCTTCTGGTAGCGCTTCAGACATTGCCCAACCATACAAATTATTTGCATCTAAATACATTAAATACTTAGATGGTAGATTCTCATTGTAATCATTCATGTATTTGTTGTTTGCAATAGAATGCCGTTGAGAGCACTGTACTATTCCTCCTCTTATCCCCTTTTGTATAAAATGAATCATTTCTATGTCTATCAACAACTCTAATTTAATATCTGTTATTTTTAACATCGCGTCCCAAGAAAGTCCTGGGGCTGTATAGTAATGACAGGGGTCTAATTTATAAATATTTTTGCTAATAAATCTAAAGTTTTCAAAAACATCTGTTAACAACAAAACATCAGTTTTCAAATACAATAATAAATAATCTTCTAAAGTTGAACAATCAAACGTGCTCCATACTTCTTTAGCATGGGCGTAATCTTCTTGAGAACAGTCTTCATCAGTTAATTTATTATAAAAGCTCTCTATATTCGGCAAAGAAGTTTCTTTAAGTTTTTCTATAGTATTTAAATAGCTGTATGGAAAGACACCTTTTCTAATAAGCAAATTAAATTTACTTTCGTTTTCTCCAAATATTGATTTTACTACTTTTAAATCTTGCTTAGCTAAATTTTCAACTAAATCATTTAAGCTTGCTGGTAAAAATCTATAGGAATCTAAAAATCGAATTTCAATGTTAGCACTATTCTCATCAGTTATAGTTTTAGAGAGAGATATATAAAGCTCTTTATTGAGTGGAATAATATTTATAGGGCCATCATTTATATTATTTAGCTCCTTCACAAATAAATGGCAGTCATAACCAGAAAAATTGTGGAAAATTACTGGAAAGAATTTTGGCACTTTGTAATTAAGATTACACAAACTATGTGCAGCGCCTCTATATTTCCCACTCATATGACAATGATCCCTAACTTTTGAATCATCTAAAATAACTTTAGAACAAATGTGACATATATTGGTCGAATGGTAGTCTAAATTTTCTTCTTCTGTTAGGGGTAGCATGGGTTTTACTATAGATAAATAATTATTACTTAAATATTTTACGTCTTTAATTAAACTCTCAATAAACAGTGTAGGTGAATCTAAACCTTTAAAGCTACATAGCTTATTTAAATTGTCGTTAAAAGTACATTTAATGAAATATGATATAGCATAGGGCACATGTCTATCAACTAATGTTGTTGAAGAAATATCACCACACGGAATGCAAGTTTGAATATTTTCAAATATGCATTCCGAATCTGCGTATATTACGAACGGTACATCTATACTATTACTATAATTACTAAATTGTATTGTAGACTTATCTGCTTGTGGTGTATATGCAATTTGTTTTTTACAATGTTGCCTATGAATTTCTAATTGTTGTTCATGGTGAAAATTCTGTAGACAATCATCACATAGGATAATGCTTCCATGATGAGCTGTCTGTTGAGCTCTAATGAATCTGAAAAAATTACAAAATGGATGTATGAATAAATAAAAAATAGTATAATAATGAAAACTAAAAAAGAAATTTATAATTTTATTCGTAATCATAACACTTACCTTGATATATTTTTTATATAAACATAGTGTGAAACTATGTTTCCCTCAACTTTTTTCTGCATAAATAAAAGTTGGATATGTTTAGATTTTTTTCCTTTTGTTTTATAATAGGGTCCCACAATCAAGTCTTTTTCCATGTCATATCCAAAGACATTTACACTAATATTCGGATTATTAGTTTCAAAAATTTCTATATCTTTTATTTTTAGTGGGAAGCATAAGCCACTAAAATTTAAGCAAAAGCCGTTAAAGAAAATTTGTTGTTCATCAATGTTGACGCCATAACTGCTTGTTCTTTGAGAATTTCTATGGGTTGCTAAGGCTGATAGTATTGCCCATTTGAAGCAAAATTCATCATTGTTTTGTACATTTATGCATGCTTTTTTTAACTTTATTTTATTTGGGAGAGGAATGAAACTGGAACCCTTTAGTGGTTGGTATCTATTTAGGTTTATATGAAGTTTTAAAAGTTGAACTAGAGTCCAACCACTATCCCGCTCTTGAAAGTCTTCCATTTTTGTTAATATTCTTTGAATATTATAACCATATTCATCGGCAAACTCTTCTATATGGAAAATTTCCTTCATTTTCGTTTGAAAATGTTTCACCTCTATTGGGGTATTTTCTAAGTCATTTACATTGGGGCGAGCATATAATCCATATATCTCCATATTAAATTTAAGAGCATCATTAGCCTTTAAGAAGTTGTCAACTTCTCTCTTTAACGGTTCCTCAGCTTCCTTCATAAGCATCTCCGGTAGAAGACATTCTTCATTACTATTTTCATATTCTAGTGTTATAATCCTCTTTTTAAAAGCACTTTTTAGTAGCTTTACAACACTTTTTTTTGAGTTCGAAGCATGAGATCTTTCATGCTCCCTGAAATTTTCCTCACTTTGAAAAGCTCTTTGACATTCTGAGCATTCTAGCTTGGTTGCTATTCTTTCCATAATATCACAATTTTTTGGAAATTCACTAAAGATGTTTAAAAAATTAATTTTTTTGTATAGTAAAATTACTTAACAGTCTATATCACAATGTCGATCAAATTCTTGTGTATTCGTAGTAATAAAAATTAATATTAAAATCAGTTTTACTAACCTGTTATGAATCAGAATTATAAAACACAAATTTAAAGTTTTTTCTTTTTAAAAAGTCTTACTAAAACACAAATATAATTTTTTTTCTTTTCTTTGGAAACAATCTTAATACATTGAATAATAAAAAACCACAAATTAAAAGTTTTATAAATCTTTTTACTTTGAATAATTTTACATAAATCTTACTATGTTGAATAATTTCACAGAACTAGAATTTTGTTCGAAAAAATAGCTGATTTTATACTTTTCTAGAGGCACTACTACATACACATATACTGTTAATCACCCTTGTTTAAACATTTTTCTTAGGTAACAAAGGCATCATAACACATTTATGCGCTCATAAAATATTGCATTTAAACATTGAAGTAGAAAAAAATGTGTGTCCTTCAATAAAAATAGTTAATGCACCCACACACTACGACAAAAATAAGTGAAAGCAAGCATACGCATGTCTTTCGTTCTTAAGAAATTTTCCTGAAACGGATTTTAAAATTTTATTGCCTTTCCATACCCTTTTTTTGCTTAAGTAACAAACATACCATACCAGATTTATAGCCTCATAAATTATTGCATTTTAAAACATTGAAGTAGAAAAAAATGTGTGTCCTTCAATAAAAATAGTTAATGTACCCACACACTACGACAAAAATAAGTGAAAGCAAGCATACGCATGTCTTTCGTTCTTAAGAAATTTTACTGAAACTGTGTCCTTCAATAAAAATAGTTAATGTACCCACACACTACGACAAAAAATAAGTGAAAGCAAGCATACGCATGTCTTTCGTTCTTAAGAAATTTTACTGAAACTGTGTCCTTCAATAAAAATAGTTAATGCACCCACACACTACGACAAAAAATAAGTGAAAGCAAGCATACGCATGTCTTTCGTTCTTAAGAAATTTTACTGAAACTGTGTCCTTCAATAAAAATAGTTAATGCACCCACACACTACGACAAAAATAAGTGAAAGCAAGCATACGCATGTCTTTCGTTCTTAAGAGTTTTTCCATACAAACAAATGTTTAAATTTTACTACCTTGTCATAGAAAGATTAAAAACAACAAATGAAATAAAATAGGAAATAATGCAGCATATTTTTGACCTTATTTCTTGCTCATGCATGTTTAACTTTTCAATTAATTTTGAATTGTTCTATACTTTTTCTTAAAATGCAAGCCTACGCATGTCTTAAAATGAAAAATAAATATATAAAGCGAATAAAATGCAAGTCTACGCATGTGCAAAAATAAATACATAATCGAGATTCATTTCACATTACCACATATGTACATTTATTGTTTTATAATATACAGATTTACAAAATTACAAAACTAGTTTCGTTTATTAAAAAAATTAGCTGTAGTTTAGTTCGAATATTGCAGAACCATTTGGCGATTGTCGTCCTTTGTAAATAATTGTCCAAATTTTTTCATTCATATTGGCTAAGTAAGGATCCTCTCTGTTTAAATATTTAACCATTCTTTGAGGTAGATAAAACCATTTATTGTTCTCCAAATATGCTATGACTTTGGATCCATATTGTGTAACCTTCCACTCAAAATTTAAAATTTTTAATGGTTTATTTAAGGGAATATCATCAATTTTCGTGTACTCTGATTTTATTCCTTGGGCTATGTTAATTAACTGTTGATAGATCTAAAAGCAATCAAATAAAAACAATCATATAATATGTATAAATATTTGTATATTTTTTCTACAGCATCTATATAATAAATAAAAAATTTTTATATATTATAAAATTGTATACTTACCATTTTGTTTGATGCGAAAATCTGCTTTAACTTTTGTTTAATGTGATTTCAAGTAACTGTGAAGAACAATAATAAACAAAAAAATCTGAACGTTCTTTTATATCAATTTGTGCTGGATAGTAAAACTCTTATTTTAGGTTTTAATAAAAACTACTCAAATGAGAATCTCATTGACATGGTGCGAAAAAATATCTCATTTGAATTTCTCTTTATTGTAAAAGCATACACATGGAAAAATATATGAATGCATGTGTAACAGAATTATCATATTTTTCTCATTATATGACTCAGTATCTCTATAAGTGTATTTTCCCCATACGTGTATTTTTTTCCATAATGAGGCCAAATCTAGTGGGATTCTAATTGGTGTGCCAGAATGCCCATACGTGTATTTTTTCCATAAGGAGGCCAAATCTAGTGGGATTCTAATTGGTGTGCCAGAATGCCCATACGAGTATTTTTTCCATAAGGAGGCCAAATCTAGTGGGATTCTAATTGGTGTGTCAGAATGCCCATACGTGTATTTTTTCCATAAGGAGGCCAAATCTAATTAGATTCTAATTGGTGTGCCAGAATGCCCACAAATATACTACTCACTATCACGTTCTTGGAACTCATCCATTTTTTGCATAATTATTTCACATTTATTTGCATAAAATCTTTCAATATCATTCATATGGTTAGTTAAAGACAAAATATACATTTTTGTTTGATGTAGTATTATGGTAATTATGGGTTCTTCATCGTCTTTCATCTTCATATATTCACAGAGTAATTCGAAATTAAATTTTAAACTTGTATGTTTTTGTAGATGATCTTTCAAAACACATGCTACATTATCCTTTATGTTATTGAAAAACAATTCGGGATTTAGATTATCCATATTGTTGTTTTTAAACCGAAATGTAGTAATACGGTTTTTGAAACAAGCATCTAAACACTTTATATTATTGATTTCATCAACAATTTTTAAACAATTATCTTTATGTTTGTTTGTGCGTTGATGATATATCCACAGTTTCCTTACTACATCTTCTTTACACTCCTTACAGTGTATAATTTCTTTCTTTTGATTATTTTGATGCTCTATTAAGTGGATATGTTTAAGATAATCTTGCTTACTTGAAAAATTAATGTTGCAAGTCGTACACCTTAATGAATAACCTTGATGATGATGCATCCTGATATGTCTATTTAATGAAAAGTTGCGGCTGTACACTTTTCCACAGATATCACAAATAAAGTTGTTGATGATGATGATGAAAACACCATTGCAATACAACCCGATCAAAGTATTCAATATGATTTATCGAAAGTTCATTTAAATATATATGACAAAGCCTATGGACCTCGTAAAGATAAAAAAAATCAAATATGGAGACTGGGTAATGAACCCATTACTTTCAATTCAACCAATATTACTGTAGGTAATTCAAAATGGCCCTTCATATCAGGTTTATATGAATTGTTAGTCTATAAAAAACCAATCAGTTATAATAAAACAGATTTAAATAATTATAAACAAATATTGGAGATGACTAATGTTTATAAGCGAAATAACAGCATAAATGGTCAAATTAAAGGAAATCGTTCAACTAAATATACAACGATTATTAAAAACCTATTTAAACAACAGAAAATTCATAAGGGAAAATGTTTAATGAAGTTGAATAGAAAAAGACCAATTATGTTTATTGGGATGATCCTAACGAATTGGTTGATAGATTGCGTCTATTGATTTCATCCACAACAGCTGGTCACTCAAATCATAATAATGAAATTGTATCAATTATTGAGGAATTGAGAGAAGCAAAGATTATTATATAAATAGACTTAAAAATATTTAACAATTAATATTCATAAAATGCCTATCGATAAGTTTGGACATTATATTGAACAATCTGCAGGATATCAAAATCCGCATTCCAAGATTCATTTAGATAGTGATCGTAATTTCAACTTTAACTTACGGAGAGTAAAAAATATTGCTAATCCTGTATTGGAAAATGATGCTGTGAACAAAATTTATATGAAAAGTTATTTTAATGAAATAAAGAAACAACTGGATGCAATGTGTATGGAGAGAATTAAGGAAACGGAGAATCGTTTTAACGAAATAATACAACAACAAAACGTGTTGTGTACAGAAAAATTTGTAAATTTAGACACAAGTTTAAGTAAACTAATACATGATCAAAGTATCTTACAAAATAATCTCGATCAATCACTAAAAGAAATGAGATCATTATTTAATTATAAAATTGATTCAGTTGAAGAACGTCTTAAGCTCATTACAAAACATTTAAACATTGAAATATAAATCGTTTTGATTTAAATCCTACGTCAACAGCATTTAAATTGATGTAATCTAAGATAGATGTTAGAAATGGAGCGACAAGAAGTGGTTCAGGAGCTTCATAAACAAGCACGCAGAAATTTCATTCGACGTCGAGTGGTACACAAGGGAATTGATGATCTTTGGCAAGCAGATCTTGTTGAAATGGGTGTTTACTCAAAATATAACAAAGGCTATAGATTTATTTTAACAGTTATAGATACATTTTCAAAGTTTGCTTGGGCTGTACCCGTAAAATCGAAAGGTAGTGAAGATATTACCAATGCTATGAAATCTATTTTTTCACTAAAGAGATTTCCAAAAAACTTACAAACTGATAATGGTAAAGAGTTCTATAATAAAATATTTCAAAACCTGATGAAAAAACATAATATCAATCACTATTCTACATATAGTATCATGAAAGCGTCTATTGTAGAACGATTTAATAGAACTCTAAAAGGAATGATGTGGAAAAAGTTTAGTCTACAAGGAAATTATCAATGGATACATATATGTAAGGATTTAATTAATGAATATAATAATAAAAAACATAGAACAATTGGAATGAAGCCAAATGCTGTTAACATAGAAAATGAAAGTTCATCCCAAAATATATAAATTTGGTAAACTAAAAGTTGGAGATCACGTTCGAATCAGCAAATATAAACATATTTTTGCAAAAGGATATACTCCAAACTGGACAACTGAAATTTTTAAAATTCGTACTTTACAGAACACAAATCCCATTACTTATTTATTAGAAGACTATCAAAGGAATCCGATTGTTGGTGGATTCTATGAACATGAACTATTAAAGACACATTTTCCAAATACATACTTGATTGAAAATGTTATTAAAACTAAGGGGCACCAGGCGTACGTAAAATGGTTGGGATTTTCCAATCAACATAATTCTTGGATCAATAAAGATGAACTTCAATAATATTATATATACTTCAATATGAGATTTATTTTTATTATATTATAAAATTCTCAAAAAAATAAAATAATATATAAAAAAGTTTTGTTTTGATTTTATTTTATTTCTAAATGATTAAATTTTATATCAACTTAGTTGAGTAAGGTTAAGAACAAGCACGATTAAATTTTATTCACACAAAAACAAATTGTGGTTACTTGTGTTTAAAATTCCTATTCAATAGATAACTATAGTTTAAAATAAAGACAAACTAAAATATTTTAATGATATTCTTTATTTATTTATTTATTTATTTATTGTTTTTTCACGTTATATATATTCACTTATAATCTAAAATCACTTAATACTATTGTACAATATTATCACTTGAAGATGATGTTAATACATTTTCATTGGGATATGATGATGATGGTTGTTGACTATTTATTGCATAATGTCCCCATGCATATGTATTAATACTATTATCTCTAATAAATCGCTTATCATCTAAATAACTTAATGCTAATTTACTAATGTGTTGAGTATATATTTCATGAATCTTTGATCTAAATACATACATAGAATCATAGTACATTTTTTTTAAATAAACATTTTCTAAAGTCATTAATCGTTAGTCTATTGGTTACGCATTTTTTAACTCCTTTAATTTTTTTAATTTCTTTTTCCTCTTCATCAATTTTAATTGAATACATTTTAGCGCGTAAACCAATGAACTCTTTAATTATTTTACCATTACATTCATCCTTCATCATTCCTAAAACCTTTTTGTTTAACAAGGGTATATTAAAAACATTATCTTTCGGATAAGCAGACGTATCAAACTGTAAGATGATATCATCTAGAATATCCTTATATAGATCATATGTCTTAATATCGTAAACAAAGGAATCAGTATCCATATAATTCAGATAAATATTTTCCTGATATTTAGGTTTCATGTATTCATAATGGAAATTATACATTTTCAACTTAGATAATTCTAGAACAGAAAACCCAATATAAATTGGTTTATTATATTCCGTTCGCACTCGACTCATTTCAATGACAATCATTTCTTCTTGAATCTTAAGTAAACTATGGAAATTTGGCTTAGCTATAAGAGCTCTAGCTCCCAACCTCTTACCTCTACTCTCCCATGAACAAACTATTTTAACATCTTTTCTCTTAGCTACATTTTCCATTGTTTTACCGTATACCGCATTATTTAAAAGTTTAAAAAAATTTTTTTCAAATTCATTTTCGGCATTGGTTCTATGATCATTATTTAAATCAGTATACCTTTTCAACCAATCCGACTGATTGAATTTAAGAATTCTATGAATTTTCTTTAGAATAAGACCATGTTTAATACATTGTTTAAGATTTCTATAGTGTATTACATATTTTGTTTTATCATTTAAATCCGTTATTAATTTAGACTGTTTCATATGTTCATTTTTTTTATTTTCTGCACAAAATGGGAAATCATTGTGATGATCGTGCATGGTGGATGGATATTCTAAATCCACTTCCAATATATACCCTAATGGTGAATCATCTTCCACAGCATTAAAATTAAAATTTTCAATGTTTTCAACCCATTCAAAATTTTTATAAGGAAGGTACTGCGACATGACATAACCGTATAAATTGTTTACATCTAAATAAATAAGATAATTCGATTCTTTAGTAGAATCATAATCACTTACATATTTATTGTTAGCTACAGAATGTCGTTTACAACATTGAACAATTCCTCCCCTAATACCACGTGTAACAAAATTATACATGTTAATGTCAGTTAATAGTTCTAACTCTATTCTTGTTTTTTTCAACATTGCATCCCAAGATAATCCAGGAACAGTATAATATTGGCATGGATCTAAATTATAAATGTTTTTGCAAACTTTACGGAAATTTTCAAAAACATCACATAGTAATAAAACATCTACTTTCAAGTATAATAGTAAATAGTCCAAGAGAGTCGTACATCTAAATGTATTCCATACCTTTTCAGCATGTTTATAATTATCTTCACTACACGCTTCATCAGTTAGTTTATTAAAGAAGAGAGAACGAGGTGGTAATTGTGTTTCCATGAGACGATTCTTTGAATCCAAATAATCATAGGGAAAGACACCTTTACGTTTCATTAAATCAAATTCATTATCATTTAAACAAACCGATTTTATAGTTTTCAAATCATCATCAGACAAGAAACCTGCAAGTTGATCTAAACTTGATGCTATAAAACGATATGAATCGAGAAAACGTAGCTCAATAGTATCTTTTTCACTCACCCTAATTCTCTTCGATACGGATACATATAATTCCTTATTTAAAGGAATGATTTTTATATCACCTGCTACTGATGAAAGTTCTCTTATAAATAAATGACAATCATATGCCGAAAGGTTGTGAAAAAATATAGGGATAAAATTTCCAATTTGATACTCTAAGTTACATATATTATGTGCAGGACCTCTATAATCACCTGTTAGATGACAATGGTCAGTTACTTTATCTCCAATAGATATGATTTCACCGCATATATGACAATTCATATCTTCATCTTGTCTTTTTTGTTGTATAAACGTTAAAGGTTTCATTGGTATTACTACACTCAAATAGTTACTATAAATATATAATGCGTCCTCGACTAAACTTTTAAAAAAATGTGTTGATGCATTTTCACCACTATAAATTCTATGTATATCTAAACTAGAATTATAGGAACATTTAATATAATAACTAAATGCAAATGGAATATGCTTTTGTACTGAATTAATATTAGCTGAGTTTTGAATATCAACTGATTCCAGAATACATTCGAAATCTGCATAAACTACAAACGGAACATCTAGTTGGTTTTTATGATTCTTAAATCTAAGTATAGAATTTTTATCGGTTGGCATTATAGTTACAATTTTGTTGCATTCCTCCTTATGTTTCTTTAAAGATGATTCTTTGTAAAAGTGTATGAGGCATGTATTACAAATATACACCTTATTTTTATGTTTTGTAAATTGACTTCTTAATAATCTATAATTAAAGAAATATAAAAGGAAACATTTTTTTAATTAGTTTAATTTCACTTTGAGTATAAATTTAAATAACGATAAACATACCTTGATATATTTTTTATCCAGACATAATGGAATCGTTCTTCATCTTCCATCAATAATAAATTTATATGTTTACTTTTTTCTTCTTGAGAGAAATAATATGGTCCCACAACATTATAAACTTCTAAATACGTATCTTTTTCAAGTATAGATGTTTTCTTCTTCTTTTCAAAAGATCTTTCCAGACCAAAGACATTTATGCTTATTCCCGGGTTGTTGTCTTCAAACTGCTGTATTTTGTTGACAGATAGCGGGAAATTTAAATTTTTAAAATTTAATAATATATTATTTTCCAGGACTATAATATCATCTTGAATGTTGGTTATGTTATACGAAGAACAAATTACACTATTATTTTCTATTGGATATAGCGCTGATATTATAGCCCACTTAAAACAGTATACGTCATTGTTTTGTATATTAACACAAGCTTTTTTTTGATATGTATGTTGGTAAAGAAATATACTGTGAACCTTTTATACATGCATATTTATTAATATTAACATCAAGGTGATTAATTTTTGTTAACGCAAAACCACTATCACGTTCTTGGAACTCATCCATTTTTTGCATAATTATTTCACATTTATTTGCATAAAATCTTTCAATATCATTCATATGGTTAGTTAAAGACAAAATATACATTTTTGTTTGATGTAGTATTATGGTAATTATGGGTTCTTCATCGTCTTTCATCTTCATATATTCACAGAGTAATTCGAAATTAAATTTTAAACTTGTATGTTTTTGTAGATGATCTTTCAAAACACATGCTACATTATCCTTTATGTTATTGAAAAACAATTCGGGATTTAGATTATCCATATTGTTGTTTTTAAACCGAAATGTAGTAATACGGTTTTTGAAACAAGCATCTAAACACTTTATATTATTGATTTCATCAACAATTTTTAAACAATTATCTTTATGTTTGTTTGTGCGTTGATGATATATCCACAGTTTCCTTACTACATCTTCTTTACACTCCTTACAGTGTATAATTTCTTTCTTTTGATTATTTTGATGCTCTATTAAGTGGATATGTTTAAGATAATCTTGCTTACTTGAAAAATTAATGTTGCAAGTCGTACACCTTAATGAATAACCTTGATGATGATGCATCCTGATATGTCTATTTAATGAAAAGTTGCGGCTGTACACTTTTCCACAGATATCACAAATAAAGTTGCCACCCATTTTAATTTGATTTATTTTATTAATTTTTTTTGGTGAATAAATAACTAAAAGTATAATCACACCTTAGAGTTTAGTACAACAATGAATATATTTTATTAATTTGATTTCATTTTATTACCACTACACTTAATTAAATAATGTGGTTAACATCTTATACTGATAACAAATAGTATTAGGGAGATTAATATATACCGCAGTAAATGAATTTTATTTATTAAATACTAGCAAAAAAATCACAGACTTTCGTAAACCGCCCTAATGTAGTTTAATTCATATTGTATTAACCCTCTAACGAACACATTAAATGTTACGACTTCACTTCAACAAAAATAACATCCACCACGACTTCACTTTAAGCAAAACCGAACCCCCCACTACGACTTCACTTTAAGCAACACCGAACACGCTGCCGCCTCATAACCGAACCCCCCACCACGACTTCACTTTAAGCAAAACCGAACCCCCCACCACGACTTCACTTTAACCAAAACCGAACCCCCCACCACGACTTCACTTTAAGCAAAACCGAACCCCCCACCACGACTTCACTTTAAGCAAAACCGAACCCCCCACCACGACTTCACTTTAAGCAAAACCGAACCCCCCACCACGACTTCACTTTAAGCAAAACCGAACCCCCCACCACGACTTCACTTTAAGCAAAACCGAACCCCCCACCACGACTTCACTTTAAGCAAAACCGAACCCCCCACCACGACTTCACTTTAAGCAAAACCGAACACGCTGCCGCCTCATAACACAAAATATCATGGGGTCGAATTTAACCCCATCGACCGTTAAAGGGTTAAGGTATGCACATTTTTCCTTTGCACATTTCTATCTAGAAACCCCTTATTCATACTACTACGACGTTACAATATCAAACAAAATCAAATAGAAAAATTAAGTAATGACAACTGTATTGTGAGGATACCGAAGGCGAAACAGCATCATGCGAATATCAGATTGAAAAACAACATGTGGTGGAACTTGTACCAGAGGGAACGCTTTTTGTAACTAATTTTATAGGAAATATAACTTACAGTAATAGCTCCCAAGCTTAATGGCACTTTTATTATAAACTTTCTTAACGAAACGGTTACAGTAAATAACGTCAGCTATTCGAATTGGCAGACAACATCTTTTCAAATACTTCCACCAATAATAAAAAATAATGTGTGCAGGTTAGACCTGCAATATCTCCATCACCTTCATCTAGGCAATATTAAACACATAAAAGACATATCTTATAAAGGCTTAATTTTTATTAGTTTAAGAGGTTAATGGTCTTCATAGGGTTTTTCATAATCATTTCCTTTTAACTTTATTCAAAATGCAAAAATAACAGGGGAGTTCTCCAAATTCCACCTATGACAAATTTTTCCGAGTTAAAAATAAATTATCCATGAAATTTTAATAATTAGCGGGACGCTAATACTTTAAAAGAAGGGAGTTAACACATATTGTGAATACCCCAATTATGTTTCTTAGTCAACACATACTATACGGTTCACACAAATTAAATAACCCAAATGTTTTCTGCACACTTAACAACAAATGCAATAACCCAAATAGTTAACAAAAACACATCCGACACGCTTAACAACAAACACAATAAATTCTTCAAATCCAATTTAGACACAAATAAAAGAATTAAATTACAACCTGGTTAAGTTATCAAATAAGCATATTTTTTATTAATATTAAATATAAATGTTCTCACACAATTTTATTAATTTTAAATAGTAAGCAAAATTGTATTTAGTCTAAGAAAAAATATTGTTTAAAATTAAATGATTTGCCAAAAAAGTTTTAGTTCTATTTTGAAGTGCAAATAAACTCGTTTTCTTTTATTTCAGTCATGGTGTAATTTAAATTACACCTTCTACATATCATATAAAAAGTAATAACTGTAAATAAAGCACGTTGTATTCTTGGTTTTATCAAAAGATGGGCAAAAGAATTTAAGGACCCATATGTTACAAAACAACTTTATGTCTCCCTCGTCAGACCTGTCATAGAATATGCATCTATAGTTTGGGATCCCATATACGTGACTAACAACAATTACATTGAATCGGTACAAAATCAATTTTTGTTATTCTGCCTTCGCGATCTTCAGTGGAACCTAATAGATCTTCCGTCATACACCAGCCGTTTTGCTCTAATCAAACTTCCAACTCTTAAAAGCCGAAGGACTATGTTGAATGTGTCGTTTATATTAAATTTAATTGATGGTGATATCTGTTCTAATTTCCTGCTGGATAACATTTCGTTTAATGTTTCTCATCGTCTATCTCGAAACTTCGAATTGCTAGCAATCAAATTCTTCAGATCAAATTACGCAAATGCTGATCCATTTAGAAGAATGTGCAGTCAATTTAATAAATTTTATAAAATTATAGATTTTTTTTATATGTAAATGTTATTAAACTTAAAATTATCGTCCTGTTAAATAATCAACAATTTTGTATTTTATTTGAATTTACTATATTAATTATATTGTTTAGCTGTCTGTAGGGATATTATATCTATAGACAAAATAAATAAATAAAAAAAAACATAAGATGCCTATCGGCCTATAGCTGGTGGGTATTTTGGGATCTTTTCCCTTTTTATGAATCGCTATTACTCTCGATTATTTCAAAGTAAGCTAAAGAAGCCATTAATTAAGCATCAATTATATACTTTAGTATTTTAAATTTTTACATATTTAGCAAAACATTAATAATTTTAAAAACAAATTGAAATTGATTATTGAGGGCCATAGCTTGTTCCTATGCGCATGTCACTGTTGCTAATGCAGATCATCAGGGAACTTTACCCAAATATTTCGTAGAACAACATGATATATTATATTAAACTTTCATCAAAACAAATGAAAAGTTTAAATAATATCAATGTTGTAACAAGAACTCAATAATCAACCAATTGTTTTTGTTTTCTTACTTTACCATTACTACCTAATATTAAACATGATAATGTTGATGTACCTAAATTAAATTCTTACATCAAGCTTTGTTTTTATTTTATAGAAAAGGCAATTAATTGAAGTGCTTTTGAAGATTAGCTCACTGATGGTACAGAATGAAAGAAACATTTCTTATCAAATTCTAGCCGGGAAGAGATTTTTCTTCTTTGTTATGTGTTACTTAGTATCCAAACAACATTTTAATTGTCAAAAAGTTTTTTATCACATTTTACAAATACAATAATAATACCGAGTTCTGATATACTGCAGGTACGCTCTGCACCTGAATATAGAAAATAATTTAAATTACACAATATATTATGTTCTGTTAAGTTCTTAAACGCGTAAACTACTGTAAAAAATACAACTGCTCTGTGGTGTACAAGAAGCGCTTGTGACTACCAACCAGTAGGTTGTTGGATTGAATCCCCACGCAACTTTTTCAAAAAAATTTTAAAAGTTAAGTTATTTCGAATACCATTTTTGCTCATATTTTAGTCGTTAATGGTCCGACTTCAATTATTTTCAGTCTTAACCTTCGTAGAACTCTATACAAGACATCTGCGTCATAAAATTGGCCGTAGGACAGTTGGGGCCATAAAAAAACAACAGGATAGGAAATATAACAAAAAAAGTCTTTTGGCTTTATCTCATTAATTGTTGGGCCGAGTTCTGTTATTTTCAAACCGAACAAATCTATGAAAAATTCCAAGAGAGTGGTACAAAATTTATTTCTCTATGTTGTGTTTTGTCCTTAATTCTAACTACACCAAAATGTAGCAGATGGACAGACTGACATCGCTCATTCGACTTCTCTATCTATAAGGATCCAGAATATATACTTTATGGGGTCTTAAATGAATAATGAAGAAATTACATACGGAATGACAAACCTATATATCCCCTTTCCAAATTTTTTGGTGAAGGGAATAAAAAGGTCACATCAGCTGGATTAAAGGATCTATTAGATGGATACAGTTGCCATATCGTTAAGGAACACAAGAAATTATTCCTGAGAATGATTGAGGAATTAAGAATGTATAGTAATGACTCTTATCCTTTCATATATGTTCATAATGGAATTCATAGATGTAATATTAAAAATATCAGTATACCAAATGTTAATATATGTGCATGAAATTTATATCACATATAACGAATACACAAAAGCTTTTTCATCTTTATAAAAGACTTTTTAACTATAAACCTATATCTGAAAAGTGCTGAAAAGTAAAAGAAATACATATAAACATTTTAATTGTTATGAAATCTGAAAAAAATTCTGATAAAAATCTCCATAATAAATAAAAACACATCATATATATTTCTGTATATCCATTATTTTATTTAAAATATATAATTTAGTATGTATTTTTATTAGATTAGGCTGAAAATAGAAAGATTGCTATTGATTGTTCTAAGTTTGTCTAAACAAATTTCTGAAAAACACTCACATTTATACTAAATTATGCTAGTGCATGTCTTATAAAAAAAGCAATATTATAGAACAATGAAGAAAATATTTATTTTTCATAGTAAACAAATTTCTTTAAATTTACAACATTCGGTCATACAATTTTCACATCTGTATGGTGATAAACAGTTACATGTTGAATTCGTTTATACAGCTGCATGGTGATAAGCAAAAATCATATACATTTTTCTATTAGTTTCATTTTCTTTCAACAATCAAAACTGCAAAAAATCAAAACAACAATCACAACTATTTACGTTATAAGAATTTTCTCGGTATCGCAAACATTTATTTTTTCAATAAATGAAAGCGATCAACAAGAAAGTTGGTAGAGGAGCAGACACTCATGAAAATGCCAACTCAAAATTTTTCAATAAAAAAAGAAGAACTGCAATAAAAAAAGGTAGACAGAAAAGAAAAACAGAAAGGACAAGTGTAATAAAAAAGAGATATACCGGCACAGGTGTTTAACTTTGCTTAAGAATTTTCCATGTATCTCATACATTTATGTAATGCAAATGCATGTTGGTTTTGTAACCTCTTTTTAAATTTCTGATCCTTTTTCTTTGAAAAAAAATTATGAAATGTTTGTAATGAAATTGTATATCCTTATACACATAAATATACGCACTGGGGAGTAAAATAGGTAGAGATAACAAGCTAGACGGTAGAGAAGGACAGACAGAAAATAATACAATGCAAACACGCAAACATGCGAAATATAATAAAATATTCTAACGAGCTCACTCCAACTGACCAATAGCGATATAACTGTACACACATACATACACGGCATATGAATGTATTTAAAAATAGACAATGTTTCACTTTCTCGCACCATTATTTTTCATTAAAAATAGACAGACGATAGAGGACACAGTCAAACATTTATGGTTTACTTTAAACAAAAGAAAAAACGCAAGCCCTAAGTTGGTGCATCTTATCAAGATAATAAAAAAGAAAAACAGAAAGGACAAGTGTAATAAAAAGAGATAGATCCACACATGTGTTTTATTTAGTATTAGGGTGTTCATATTTAACTCGGTGAAATATTTTGTATCTATGAAGAAAATTTCCAGCTTATTGACAAACATTCAACAGAGTTGTTCAATATAGGTGCCTGGGTAGGGGGTGTTCGTAAAGAAGTTTCAGGGGTGATATTCAGTAGAGGAGCCCTGACTGACATTCAAATCATGTATCTGAAAACAACAAACAAAATTTACATATAAATTTTTTTTTGTAAACCCCTTAATACACAACATAAATTTTATGAAACCTCCTAATACAAACAACCATCCAAGGATGGAAAACGAATTTTCATAATAAATACACTTAATCACCTAACAAAAAATATTTTTAACAATCACGTTTCCCAGCCAGGCATGAACCACAGGTTTGTATACTACCAATGAAATTGAATTTTAGTTTTGTTTTAAAAATGTATTAATTTTTCATTTTTTATGACTATTTGTGATTTCAGAAGAAAAGCAAAATTGATGCTTATATCCTGTTTTATACTTATTTAATTTTAGTTATTTTCTATATTCAGGTGCAGAGCGTACCTGCAGTATATCAGAACCCGGTATTATTATTGTATTTGTAAAATGTGATAAAAACTTTTTGACAATTAAAATGTTGTTTGGATACTAAGTAACACGTAACAAAGAAGAAAAATCTCTTCCCGGCTAGAATTTTATAAGAAAGTTTCTTTCATTCTGTAACATCAGTGAGTTAATCTTCAAAAGCACTTCAATTAATTGCCTTTTCTATAAAATAAAAACAAAGTTTGATGTAAGAATTCAATTTGATATCAAGCTCTAAAATATAATTAGCAAAGAAACTAAAAATTTAAAACCCCGCGAAAATAGAGCATATTCTAAAAATGGCAACTGCAATATTGGAAATTATTCCCAAAATTTATTTTAACAAATCATATAATTGGCAATCGGCAGCCAAAAGTCTTGAAAAAATCTCTAAAATGACAATAATTCTTAAAAATATGCAAACATCATTTCGAACATCCATTGTGAAAATTAAACTATTATTAAAAACTATTTTGTATTTGGAATAAAAATTTAAAATGCATTTGTATTTTGAATAAAAGTATTGCAAATACCTACTTCCCACAAATGTATATTTAGCTTCTAGATTGCATTGAATAATTTAATGTGGGTTTAATTAAAATGTCTTCTAAGAATAGTTTGCAATTCATCAAATATTTTTCATACAATCAGTTCCTATCGTATACATACATATGAACTTTGGATTTTTGGATCGGAATGTTTGGGAAAAATTTCCAAAAATAATATATGCATACATATTTACATTTTATTTTTTTTTGCAGTTTTTCGTATTTTCCCCAATTCAACATATACAAAATGATAAGTTAAGATCTTAGGAGATAAAAAATTGATTTCTTCATATTCATATAAAATAAACTGCTCTTAGATTCATTAAATACACCTAAAAAATCATAGTTTTAAGAATATCGCATGTCGATAGCACACACTACGGAATTGGACGCGGATTAATGGTAAAATATTGCGAAAATAAGCTGAATTATGGGTTGGATTTGAGAGCAAAATGATTTCTGTTTGCGATTTTATCGTAATTTTTCATATTTAGTTCTGTGTCTTACATAGTAAACGCAGAAGAAGATTTAAATAAAAAATGTTTTTAATTAAATTCATCTGTTTTCTTAGCAGGCTTGAAATTCCATTGTGTTTCTATATCAGAAATATACATATTGAACAAAAACCTTTATCGTCTGGTCCAACCGCAATACAGATAAGTAAATGGAAAAGTTAACAAAATTTTAAAAAGACAACTATCAGAATACCACTAGTTTACATACATACGTACATCATACGAGTTTCAAAGAAAAATTAAATTAAAATAATGAATTAAAATATGTTGTTATATATTATAATTTAATATTTTTTCTTACACCGTCAAGTTATTTTTATTATTAATATTATATTATATAAATAAAAACGTCGACAACTTACTAAATTCATTATATAATTATTTTATCACTGTACAAAATCCTATCTAATAACATATTGGATATTTTTGAAAAATGAACCTTTTATCGTTCATAAAATTGGAAAAAACGCAAAAATTAAAAAAAAAAATATTATAAATGAGATTGTGGCTGGTGTTTTTTTTTCAAATAAAAAGTAAAAGTAATAAAAACAACTAAAATGTATCGAAAATTCTAAAAAAAATAACATTTTTTTGTGTTCAGGATTCGAAACCGTGCCACCACCGGGTAGGGTACGGTTTCCAATCCTGACCAACCATTTATTAATTTTTTTTTAATTTTTGATACATTTTAGTTATTTTTATTACTTTTACTTTTTATTTGTTTTATGTCGTTTTTTATACCATTCACCAAAAAATTTGGAAAGGGGATATATATGTAGGTATGTCATTCCATATGTAATTTCTTCATTATTCATTTAAGACCCCATAAAGTATATATATTCTGGATCCTTATAGATAGAGAAGTCGAATGAGCGATGTCCGTCTGCTACATTTTGGTGTAGTTAGAACTAAGGCCAAAACACAACATAGAGAAGTAAATTTTATACCATTCTCTTGGAATTTTTCATAGATTTGTTCGGTTTGAAAATAACAGAACTCGGTCCAACAATTAATGAGATAAAGTCAAAAGACTTTTTTTGTTATATTTCCTATCCTGTTGTTTTTTTATGGCCCCAACTGTCCTACGGCCAATTTTATGACGCAGATCTCTTGTATGGAGTTCTACGAAGGTTTAGACTGAAAATAATTGAAGTTGGTCCATTAACGACTAAAATAAGAGCAAAAAAATGGCATTCGAAATAATTTTACTTTTAAAATTTTTTTTAAAAGTTGCGTGGGGATTCAATCCAACAACCTCTTGGTTGGTAGTCACGACCGCTTCTTGTACACCACAGAGCAGTTGTACTTTTCATAGTAGTTTACGCGTTTAAGAACATAATATATCTTATTTATTATAAAATACTAAAATTTCAAATTCTTGATGGAAATTGGTTTGGTTGTTGTAAATCTTCCCTTTTTGTCACACAGATATCACATACATACATACTGAAATGCGTTCATGGGCACATGTACACATTGTGTGTATACATGTTTATATTTAAACAATCGAAAAGCAATGATGTGTTGTTTTGTTTTTGTTTGTTTCTTTAAACTTATTTTTGAACGTTTATTAGTATAATATTATGCATGCATATTACAGTATTTTTTATCGCTTACATTTTCTTTTCGTATATAAATAACCATAATTATTTTTTATATTATTTATATTAACCCTGCACCGTCATCCTTCGTCAAAATGACGATGCGAGCTTTTATTTTTAAGTTAAAACCTGTTTTTTCTTTTTGTTTTGGTCTCATTTTTTATATAGCGCTAGTTGCTTGCAAGCTGTTGTTTAATCAAGACGTATAGCGAACTGCGTACCTTGTAAATGTGTCTTTTTTGGTTTTTAGTTTTTTACCGTAGTCAAAATGACGAAGGATGACGTTTATGTAACTTTTAGGTATTTTGGTGTATTTTTCTGGGACGAAAATTTTTATTGTTTTTCTAAGATGGCTAATCAGCGATCTCTAAAAGATGACCAAATTTCTTATGTCCTGCTTACGATTCGACGATAAGTCTCTACGCCTCCAACTAGTGGATGATAAATTTGCTCTCATCAGAAAAGTATAAAAAGTTTTCGCGCAGAAATGCAGGGAAAACTACAGTCCTGGTCCATACCTTACAGTTGATGAGCAGCTTTTAGCATTTAGAGGAAGGTGTAGTTTCAAGATGTATATCCCAAATAAGCCAGCCAAATACGGTATTAAAATTGTAATTCTGTGCGATAGTGGAACCAAACACATGGTTGATGCAATTCCATATTTGGGAAAAAATTCGAACACCACCACAATGTCCCTTGGAGAGTTCTACGTGAAAGAGCTTACTAAAACTGTACATGGCTCGAACCGAAATGTTACTATGGATAACTGGTTCACTTCGATACCTCTTGCGAAATCGTTAGGAAACAGTCCGTATAATTTGACAATTGTTGGTACTCTTCGCTCAAACAAAAGAGAAATTCCACTTGAGCTAAAACAAAAAAAGGTCGTAAGTGCGGTACGGCCATGTTTTGCTACGACAATAATTTAACCCTTTTGTCTTACAAGCCAAAGCCAAACAAAATGATTTTTCTTTTGTCATCGTGTAACGAAGAGGGCACTATAAATGCCGAAACAAATAAACCCAGCATAGCATGGTGGAGTTTTATAATAGTACCAAAGGAGGAGTTGACACATTCGATCAGATGTGCAGTGTTATGAGCTGCTCAAGGAAAACAAACAGGTGGCCGTTATGCCAATTTTTCGGAATTTTAAACATGTCATTTATTAATTCGCATATAATTTATTCACACAATATGCTTCAAGCTGGCCAAAAGCCTCTAAATCGTGTTAATTTTATGAAAAATCTTTTTTCGGGACTGATAAAAAATCAGTTGAATGACAGGGTTGATATGCCAACAATAACCTCCAATGTCAGAAGTGATATTCAAAATCAGCTGCAAATCAATAACCCCACATTTTCTGAGAATGTACGTTCACAAATTCAAAATAATAAAAGAAAGATATGTGCAGTTTGTCCCTCTTCGAAACGAAGAATGACAAATGTTGTTTGTGCAAAGTGCCAAAAAAGGCTCTGTGGCGAGCACAAAATTGAAGTTTGTGACTCGTGATTTACACGAAATAATTTACAACGAAACTAATGTTCCTTTTATAATTTAATATTTATATTATAAGAAACTGAAAGACTGAATTGAAAAAAATTGCTGTATGTTATACTTTTTTATGTTTTATTATTAACTGTTTAAAAAACCATGCCATTTGAAGGAATGCTGTGAAATGTTAATTTTTCGTTATAGGATAAAAAAAATAAATAAATGATTTTCTTTAAATATTAATAAAAAACAACTAAATATAAACAAAAAAAACTATTTTGGTTCGTATTTTTGCTCATGACGTGTTTTACAGTCACTTAAAGTATGTCGTAGTCAAAATGACGAAGGATGACGTTAATGTACAAAAAAAAAGGATGACGTTCTAGGGTTAAAGAAATGTAATGGTTCATCAAGACACTATGTACGAGTAAATATACAAAATCAATGAAATTGAATTTTAGTTTTGTTTTGAAAATGTATTAATATATCATTTTTTATGAGTATTTGTGATTTCAGAAGAAAGGCAAAATTGATGCTTATATCCTGTTTTATACTTGTGTAATTTTAATTATTTTCTATATTCAGGTGCAGAGCGTACCTGCAGTATATCAGAACCCTGTATTATTATTGTATTTGTACAATGTGACAAAAAATCTTTTGACAATTAAAATGTTGTTTGGATACTTAGTAACACATAACAAAGCAGAAAAATCTCTTCCCGGCTAGAATTTGATAAGAAATGTTTCTTTCATTCTGTAACATCAGTGAGTTAATCTTCAAAAGCACTTCAATTAATTGCCATTTTTCTATAAAATAAAAACAAAGTTTGATTTAAGAATTTAATTTGAAATCAAGCTGCAAAATGTAATTAGCAAAGAAACTAAAAAATTTAAAACCCCTGCAAAATAGCGCATATTCTAAAAATTGCAACTGCAATATTGGAAATTATTCCCAAAATTTATTTAAAAAAAATTATATAATTGGCAATCGACAGCCAAAAATCTTGAAAAAATCTCTAAAATGCCAAAAATTTTTAAAAATATTCGAACATCATGAAAATTAATGATTTAATATTCATTAAAAAACAGCAATATTATAGAGAAAAAAAAAATTAAAAAAATTTTATTTCAATGGTGAAAATTACACTTTTATTAAAAACTATTTTGTATTTGGAATAAAAATTTTAAATGCATTTGTATTTTGAATAAAAGTATTGCAAATACCTACTTTCCACAAATTTATATTTAGCTTCTAGATTGCATTATCCAATTGAATAATTTAATGTGGGCTTAACTAAAATGTATTCTAAGAATAGTTCGCAATTCTTCAAATATTTTTCAAACAATCAGTTCCTATCGTACATATCATAGTAGTATATTTGTGGGCATTCTGGCACACCAATTAGAATCTAATTAGATTTGGCCTCCTTATGGAAAAAATACACGTATGTGCATTCTGGCACACCAATTAAAATCTAATTACATTTGGCCTCCTTATGGAAAAAATACACGTATGGGCATTCTGGCACACCAATTAGAATCCCACTAGATTTGGCCTCCTTATGGAAAAAATACACGTATGGGCATTCTGGCACACCAATTAGAATCCCACTAGATTTGGCCTCCTTATGGAAAAAATACACGTATGGGGAAAATACACTTATAGAGATACTGAGTCATATAATGAGAAAAATATGATAATTCTGTTACACATGCATTCATATATTTTTCCATGTGTATGCTTTTACAATAAAGAGAAATTCAAATGAGATATTTTTTCGCACCATGTCAATGAGATTCTCATTTGAGTAGTTTTTATTAAAACCTAAAATAAGAGTTTTACTATCCAGCACAAATTGATATAAAAGAACGTTCAGATTTTTTTGTTTATTATTGTTCTTCACAGTTACTTGAAATCACATTAAACAAAAGTTAAAGCAGATTTTCGCATCAAACAAAATGGTAAGTATACAGTTTTATAATATATAAAAAATTTTTTATTTATTATATAGATGCTGTAGAAAAAATATACAAATATTTATACATATTATATGATTGTTTTTATTTGATTGCTTTTAGATCTATCAACAGTTAATTAACATAGCCCAAGGAATAAAATCAGAGTACACGAAAATTGATGATATTCCCTTAAATAAACCATTAAAAATTTTAAATTTTGAGTGGAAGGTTACACAATATGGATCCAAAGTCATAGCATATTTGGAGAACAATAAATGGTTTTATCTACCTCAAAGAATGGTTAAATATTTAAACAGAGAGGATCCTTACTTAGCCAATATGAATGAAAAAATTTGGACAATTATTTACAAAGGACGACAATCGCCAAATGGTTCTGCAATATTCGAACTAAACTACAGCTAATTTTTTTAATAAACGAAACTAGTTTTGTAATTTTGTAAATCTGTATATTATAAAACAATAAATGTACATATGTGGTAATGTGAAATGAATCTCGATTATGTATTTATTTTTGCACATGCGTAGACTTGCATTTTATTCGCTTTATATATTTATTTTTCATTTTAAGACATGCGTAGGCTCGCATTTTAAGAAAAAGTATAGAACAATTCAAAATTAATTGAAAAGTTAAACATGCATGAGCAAGAAATAAGGTCAAAAATATGCTGCATTATTTCCTATTTTATTTCATTTGTTGTTTTTAATCTTTCTATGACAAGGTAGTAAAATTTAAACATTTGTTTGTATGGAAAAACTCTTAAGAACGAAAGACATGCGTATGCTTGCTTTCACTTATTTTTGTCGTAGTGTGTGGGTGCATTAACTATTTTTATTGAAGGACACAGTTTCAGTAAAATTTCTTAAGAACGAAAGACATGCGTATGCTTGCTTTCACTTATTTTTTGTCGTAGTGTGTGGGTGCATTAACTATTTTTATTGAAGGACACAGTTTCAGTAAAATTTCTTAAGAACGAAAGACATGCGTATGCTTGCTTTCACTTATTTTTTGTCGTAGTGTGTGGGTACATTAACTATTTTTATTGAAGGACACAGTTTCAGTAAAATTTCTTAAGAACGAAAGACATGCGTATGCTTGCTTTCACTTATTTTTTGTCGTAGTGTGTGGGTACATTAACTATTTTTATTGAAGGACACACATTTTTTTCTACTTCAATGTTTTAAAATGCAATAATTTATGAGGCTATAAATCTGGTATGGTATGTTTGTTACTTAAGCAAAAAAAGGGTATGGAAAGGCAATAAAATTTTAAAATCCGTTTCAGGAAAATTTCTTAAGAACGAAAGACATGCGTATGCTTGCTTTCACTTATTTTTGTCGTAGTGTGTGGGTGCATTAACTATTTTTATTGAAGGACACACATTTTTTTCTACTTCAATGTTTAAATGCAATATTTTATGAGCGCATAAATGTGTTATGATGCTTTTGTTACCTAAAAAAAATGTTTAAACAAGGGTGATTAACAGTATATGTGTATGTAGTAGTGCCTCTAGAAAAGTATAAAATCAGCTATTTTTTCGAACAAAATTCTAGTTCTGTGAAATTATTACACATAGTAAGATTTATGTGAAATTATTCGACGTAAAAAGATTTATAAAACTTTAAACATGGAATGTAAAAAATATATTTGCGAAATATGTAAATTAATTAGTTTTTCCACATGGTGGAACAAAAAAAGACACTATTTAAAACAACACAACGTTGTATTAAGAAAGCCTATATGGAACACTCCGCTGTACCATAAAGTTATGAAGGCTAATTTAAAAAAAGCAGAATCAGAAGCAGCAATAATAATATCATCAGAAGCAAGAACTACATCAGCAAAAGCAACACCAATAACATCATCTGAAACAGCAATATCAGAAACAACAACTACATCAGCAGAAGCAACACCAATAACATCATCTGAAACAGCAATATCAGAAACAACAACTACATCAGCAGAAGCAACACCAATAACATCATCTGAAGCAGCAACATCAGAAACAACAACGATATCAGCAGCAACAAGAACAGCAATATCATCAGCAGAAGCAGCAGCAGCAACAACAACAACATCAACAGAAACAACAGCAACAATATCATCAGAAGCCACAACATCAGAAGCATATCATCATCTTCTCGATGGAGATGATGATATCTTTCTAAATATTAAATTATCGAAAGAAATTATTCACATTAGTGAAATAATTATGCTGCCTCCATTTGATGTAGGATCATACTTGGCCCTATATGATGGCCAAGATGATGTATTAATGGAGGCAGTAAATAAAATTCCACTAGTCTAGAAAGAACTTATAATTGAATAAATAAAAAAATATATAAAAATTAAAATGTATGTCTTTCACTAAATTTTATTATTTCTCTTTTTTATTATTTAGATTTTTTGAAAATTACAATTTTTACATTTGCTAATATTATATATGTTGTAATAAAATTTCATAAGTGTGGTGGCTTCTTTCTCTATTTCAGTATTACGTATCCTGTGTTGTACACATGAACAGGTATCTGGTCCACATGTCTCATTTTCATTAGACCAACAGCAATTGTCATAATGCTCTCCATGTTTATTTATCGTTGTTTTCAAATTATTTGTCCCTTCTAGATGTGATTGAATAGTCATGAGTTTATTTTTATCTTCATCGGAAATAATATGGGAACACCGTTTTAAGAAATCGTACATATCTTTTAGAATCATCCTTGTTAATGAGAATGACTACATATGTAGACAAAGTGTTTGTGAATAAACCTTAATGATGTTAGATTAGATATTTATACCATATTTTAATTTATTTATATCTACAATAGTTTTCTTATTTCATTTGTCAGGGGGATATATTCAAACATTTTATCATGTATAATTAAGCAATAAGCAGACATATTAGCGGGGATATTTTTTAAGGTTTTTATTTCAATCCGTATGTCGATTGGTCCAGTTTTGATTGATTCATTTTGATGTGTTACATCCAATACTACTATTGGAGCCAAAGCTTTAAAATTTTCTCTTGTTAATAGTGGTTGAGGATCGCGTGAATAATAAGTTGATTGAAACTTTAAATACATATCATATAGTATGGCAAAACGATTTCTATCAAATTTTAGGTTTAGATCATCATAGGGATATGTATCAGAGTTAAGATGTACTTTTATATCTGTCAAATCACAATGTTGAAATTTGTTGGCACTGTTTCGAAGACCCAAAAGTAGGAAACGTGGTCTTTCGTTTTCGCTGGCTAACTTAACATTCCATAAAACTGTTGTACTTTCTGGAAGTGACGGGTAGTAATACATATCCCAACTTCTGAAAGATATATTTAAAGGATGGCGATTGTTAATTGTTTTAAACATCTGCAATTTGTAAGCGTCAGCAAGTTGAATGTGTGGTATTTTCCAAGAAATGTTTAAAATAGACAACTTAGTTTTTTCGGTTGATACATTAGATTTTAAAACTTGTTTATCATCTTTAGATCGCAAAAGAATCAATTCATGTTTAGAATTAACTATTATTTTATTAAAATCTTCAGCAAATCCAAGTAAGAATTTTAGTGGCATACAGAAATTGAAATAACCGTCTACAAGTGTAAGATCATCATTATTAAGTGGCGACCATCCTGCATTTACTAGATTATCACTTTCTGACTTATTCAGCGACACAAAGTTAATTCTGTTGCAATACCCAAATGACGTGTACGATCAATTTCTACACCATTGATTTCATATCGAATTTCGTCAAACAGATGTGCAATACAATTGTTTAAGAGACGTATAGATGTGGAAGCTGTTGAATCTTCCTTTGTTGCAAGCCCTTCAATGTATAGAAGACTTTCGCTTGGTAAAACATATAAATCTTGATTTTGAATTGTGATACGAATTTCATCATTATTTTTGAATGACTGTAGATATGATGTGTAGCTGTGATACTCCTTTTTTATAATTGAACTATCCAAATGTGGTTTTTGTAAAATATTAATAATATTACTCATTTTATAGAATTTTTCAGGCTCGATAGCTATATGATTAGCTCTATTTTTTTAATATAAATCCCAAATTTATTAAAAACTTTTTATTAACTTCACTAAGAGTGTTACTTAGTTCAGGCTTAATACCTTCAATTTTTCTTTTATACTTTTCTGATTGACTTTCACAGCGCGATGACTTTCCTGATTTGTATTTCGTTGTTGTTGATGCTAGAATGAAGTCGGACTTATTTTGCAACTCACTTTTATTAAATATAATCATTCTCTCATTGGCTTTAAATGTAATCTTATTGTTATTTTTTCACCGCGAAAGTTAATTAAATTTCCGTTTTGATCGACGACTTTCAAAACAAGACTATTAACTGATTTTGAATTCACGGGTAAATATATCACATTCGATGGCGCCTCTGTTATTTTATATCCTGGGCTAACGTTAAGTGAGAACTGATGTAAAATATGTGCAGACATGTTATTTATATATGATCCGCTTACAATATTACATTCAACGATTATTGTATTTATTTTTGTTATATCTATTGTTTTATCTGAGTAATGATCAATATCTGGTTCTAATACTCTTTCGCTAAAGCCCAATAAGGAGCCGATAGAGTTCTTTTTATTGAAATAAATGGAATCAGTTGTGCTTTTGATGAATGTTTGTAATGTATTATAATTTGCTTGTATGTCAAGGATTCCTTTCTCATTCAGATTATGACATTTCTTTCTTAGTAATTCAGCAATATCAGCTAATTCATATGATCCAACAGGAATTTCTATTTCATGATTGCCAATATGAAATAAATTGTTTTCTACATCAACATTCGGAATTGAATGATATGTGTCAAAGCTTATTAAGCCACAAACATAATTTTCATTTAGTTCCATCGGTGGAAAATAGTTTGCAACAAGATATGAAGAGTTTCCGTTTAATGTGAGTGTTATTGACATTTTAAAGACTGATGAATGAATGAATTATTAATAACATCTGTTATGATTTTTATGATTCATTGCTTATATTAATCCAAGAGTTGTGTTCTGATGAAAATCCTAGCCATTTTACATACACCTTATTCCTTTTTCGTTTTAAAACTTTTTCTACTAAATATGTGTCTGGAAATTTAGTTCTCATTAGCTCGGGCTCGTAAAAACCACCTTTAATTTCATGACCTTGATAGTCTTGTAATATATAAGTATTAGGGTTTGTATTTTTTATAGTTTTAATTTTAAATATTTCTGTAGTCCAATTTGGTGTGTAACCTTTTTCAAATGTATGCTTATATTTACTTATTCGAACATTATCATTCACTTTAAATTTTGGTTTTTTAAATATTTTTAAATTGTTGTAAACGGTATCCAATAACAATTTTTCTTTTGAAGAATTCACTTCATTAGGTGACATTTTTATTGTTCTGTGATATGTGTTATTATATTTGTCAACAAGGTCTTGATATATGGTTATCCATTTATATGAACCCCGATAGCTAAACTCTTTCCACATCATTCCTTTTAAAGTTCTATTAAATCGTTCTACTATGGATGCCTTTAGAACACTATATGTTGAGTAGTGATTAATTTTGTTTGATTGCATTAGTTGATGAAACTGATTATTGAAAAATTCTTTACCATCATCTGTTTGTAAATTTCTTGGTTTTCGATTGTTATTAGTGAAAATACTCCTCATAGCATACGCTACACTCAGTGCAGTTTTATTTTTTACTGCTGCAACCCAAGCTTTTTTTGAGAAGGTATCTATTACTGTTAGAAGATAACGATATCCATTATTATATAACGCATAATTCCCCATTTCAACCAAATCAGCTTGCCATAAATCATCAATTCCTTTCATTATAACTCGTCTTCTTTTAAAATTTTTTCGCGCTTGTTTGTGTAGTTCATTAACTATTTCTCTTTTATCCTCGTTCATTTTGTATATGATTATTTTTTCTATGTCATTCTCATATATATATATCTTATAAAGTTTTGTTTACTTAGCCGTCTTAATTTTAGGCCATTCAAGTTTTCGTTTTTTCACATCATCCACATTAGTGTTTTTATCAATCCGTTTAAAAATAAAATCATCAATTTTATTAAATCTTTCTTCTATATTTTTTATAAAGTCTTTATTTGAAGAGTATATTTGACCCTTCACAGCTTTTTCAATAAGTGCAACATCTTCATCAATATTTTTTTTTATGTTTTCTTGTAATATTTTTATATCACTCCTAATAATATTTAATTGTGAGTCATATTCATTTTTAAGTTCTTCTATGCTAATCCATTTAAAAATATAGGCTTCAATCTCATTTAGTCTATTTTCGACTTTATTGGAGAGGTTCATATTTATATCATGGAACTGATCCTTTATAATCTTTATAGTAGTATATATCTTTTCTATATCTTTTGTTATGTTATTGATTTCTAAATTATATTGGGATATCCTTAACTTCGAGTTATTTAGATTATGCTTAATTGAACTTTCACCAAATTTATTTATATAACTCATTTTTAATATATTATGTTAGCTTCTCTTAATTCTTCAATGATGGAAATTATTTCATTTCTGTGATTATTATGACCAGCACTTTCCGATGAAATAAGTAAACGCATTCTGTCAACTAATTCATTCGGGTCATCCCAATATATATAGCTAGGCTTACGATTGTCTACAGATTTTAGCGATAATCCACTACCTTTCGTAAAAACATTTGTTTTAGTATTAAATAAATTTTTTATTAATTTGAACGCTCGTGTACCTTTAATTTGAGCTTTTGATTGATATTGTCGTTTATGTGCATTTGTACTTATTAAAATTTCTTTATATTTTTTTAAATCATTTTTATTGTAATGTAGGGGTTTTGAATGAAATAATAATTCAAATAATCCTGGAGTCATTTTCCACGTTAAATTCCCTATTTGAATTGAGTTATCCACATTAAAATTTAGCACATTATTTGCATAGCGCCATTTTCCACTTTCATCTATGTTGAAACCATAAACTTTATCTATCGTTTTGTTAGTCAGGAGCAATTCTATATTTTCCGCTAGTGACGATTTTTTACTACCATTTAACGCTTCTTGATCATAAGCTACAGCATCGTCATAATTATCAGAGCTATTATCGGATGGTAGTGATGGAAGTTGTGAATCTGTTATGTCATCATCATTTGACTGAAAATCATCTGATTGATAATCATAAATTTTTTCGATTTTCTTATTTGAAGGTTTTGTTATATCTTTGAATGACTCGTGCAATAAATCATCTGATTGGTAATCAGCATTTTTTGTATTTAAAGGTTTCGTTAGAGATTTAAATGTATCATCTAATAAATTGTCTGATTGATAATCATCAATTTTTCTAATAATCTTTTTCAAAGGTTTTGTTATAGGTGTAAATGTATCTTCCAATAAATTAAGTCTCTCTACTTCATTTAATTTAATATTTTTTAGTTTTTCCTTTAAAATCGCCCTTGTATTAACAATATCTTTTAATATTTTATTATTACTTATATCGATCTGATTTATATCTGAAATCAATCGGGCTTATATCTGATGTCGAACTGCTTTATATCTGATTGTGAACTGTTTTATATGAACTGCTTTCTATCTGCTATCGACCTGCTTTTTATCTGATTATAAACTGTTATGTATGTATTTGTTAACTACTCCATATATTATTGTGAACTGCTTTTCTAACTATTCATGAAGTGATTTATATATCTTCCTTACAGTTGTATGAATTCATCAAAACCTTTCCTATATCGCCCTTTATTAATCAAATCGTCCTTATTGACAACCATGAATCCATATTTATCTTTCCAACACTCACTACATATATCCGTAAATTCTTTAAATGACATATCTCCAATAATATGATCATTATATATATGACGCAAATTCATTTCGTCCTGTTTAAATATTATTATCATATTCGCATTATCCCGAATAAGATGTTTGGGAATTTTCGTACATGTTTGACATAAATAAAAACAATCTATATTCTTATGTCTACCCATGCAAAAGTAATCTCTTATAGCCCCCTGCTTCCCACATATAACATCATCAAAGATTATTATTGAATGAGGGATGGCTTCAGTCGGGCTTAGAACTTCCTCATTTTCCGCAAATGTAAAAATATTTATTCCGTTTATTGGGTCTATCAATTTCTTTAGATAACAATATTTTGGTTGATACAAAGATTTTGAATATATGTAAATGTTTTTGAAACTAAGTCCGTTGGGACTTTCTATTAAACTAATCATAACATTAGTTTTACCACAATTTGAGGGACCCACAATTAATGCTCGTATTGAATTTGGTAAAAGCGTACTATGTTTAATTTTAGATTTCTTGTCTTGAGCTTCATCAGCATTTCTTATTACAATTTGCTTAGCTTGCTTTACTAGTCTCATTTTGATAACTAAATGGGTTTTGATATAAATTTCCTCTTATATAACAAAACCTAATCATTTAAATTTTTAGTGTCAATCATATTAAACGTATATTATAATATAATATTATATATATTATATAATTAAAAGAAAAAATGAGTATAAACTATAGCAAAGGAGTTAAAAATAATCAGTATAATTTTGGAAGTGGTTTTGTAAACAACTTAATAAATAAATTACCTGTTGAACTGCATTTACCTGGTTATCAGTTTTGTGGACCTGGAACAAAACTTGAAAAACGTTTAGCGAGGGGTGATAAAGGGATAAATTTGTTAGACGCAGCTTGTAGGGAACACGATATTGCATATTCACAAACAAACGATATTAACAAAAGACATAAAGCCGATCAAATATTAGTTGAAAAAGCTTGGAAACGAGTACAATCTAAAGATAGTGATTTCAAAGAACGAGCACACGCTTGGCTCGTAACAAACACTATGAAATCAAAAGTTAAGTTGGGGTTAGGTATGAATCATATCAAAACTCGTAAATCCAGAAAATCACAGAAGAAAAAATGTAAAAAGAGAAAAGCATGTGATAGAAAATTGTTTTCAACAACTGTTAAAAATACTCTAAAGCTCTTGAGAAACGAAAAACCAAACAATTTAAATGCCGCTGTTAAAATTGCGCGAAAAGCCGTTACTTCAAACTTTAAAGGGAAGAAGAGAGCTAATATTGCTATACCGAGAGTTATACCAATGCCGAAAATTGGTGGATTTCTTCCAATTATTCCAATCCTAACAGCTTTGTCAGCACTTGGAGGTTTGGCTACAGGTGGGTCAGCTATTATTAAGGCTGTTAATGATATAAAAAATGGAAAAGAACAACTAGCAGAGGCTACTCGACATAATAAACACATGGAATCAATTGCTATGGGAAGAGGTCTATATCTAAAACCATATAGATCTGGATATGGTCTGTACTATAAGCCAGCTCCAAAAAACTTTTAGATAAGCTACCCAATCGACCATTAACTGATATAGATTTGATGAAATATGGTAAACAACTAAGTAAATTTAGAGGAGTTTTTATGCGTGACCGTTTACCTAAAAAACCATTACTTCAAGAATGTGGTATTGTTAATTTAGATAATTTTCAGGGTCCTGGAACTCATTGGGTAGCTTATTATAAAAATCGCAACTATAAAGAGTATTTTGATAGCTTTGGAAACTTACAACCTCCAATTGAAGTAGTTAATTATTTAAAGAGACCTATTGAATATAATTATGAGCGAAAACAAAACTTTAATACATTTAATTGTGGTCACCTATGTCTAAATTTTTTATTCAATAAATATAATTTGAAATAAATAAAACACAAATAGTTATATTTTTATATTTAAACATAAATACATAATTAAAATTTTATTAAATTTTTTCTTTTTGTTTCATACTATAATCGTTTGAATTCAGTTGTAAAATATATAAATATTAATAAATAAATATTATATTATTATATTGATAAATATATAATAAATATTATACATATGTGGGAGAGGTTGTTATCGAAGCAGTCCACAAGTGTAACGGGACCCCTTTTCGATTCCCCTCCTTTCGTGTCTCAGTAGTTGATTGTTCAGTCCACCATTGGGATAGATCTACCAATCCCTGAGACACGCGCTAATATCAGCGTTTGCTCTGGACTTTAGTGATTTCTGGGAGTCAGATTGTAATTATCGACTTCCATTTTCATCACCGGTGTCCATAGTAATTGCTAGCATATGACATAGACTGAGGTGTCCACCCATATAGACTCGACAACTAATATGTATCGACCCGGTGGTTCTGAGTCTAACTCATGTGCTAACCAAAGCAAAAAAAAAAAATAAAAATATAAAAAAATTAACAATCAATTTCCATTAACAAATTATCGTCAGCAGAATCATTTATAAATTGGTCTATACAATCAGGTGACCTTTGATTGTCTATATGATCGATTTCCATTAGAAAATCGTCATTGCTATCGTTTATAAATGATTCTTGATAATGCCCCCAAGCAAGGGTTTTTACACTATTATTGCACACGTATCTTTTGTTGTCTAAATAACTTAAAGATACCTTATTGATTAAAGACGTATATAAAACATGTAGTTTTGACTTAAAAGTATACATACTTCTATAATATACTTTCTTATTATACAGACAGTTTTTGTAATCTAATAAACTTAAATTTCTAGATACATTACTTTTTATACCCTTTGCTTTCTTGACTTCATTCATATCTTCCATTTTGTATGAGTACATTTTCGCTCTCAACCCCACAAATTCCTTCATTACCCTACCATTATTTTCATCCTTCATCATGCCTAATATTTTTTTATTTTTTTGTGGAATACCAAATTTATTATTCGCTTCATAATCTAATGTATCAAACTTTCCATCAATATCGTTTATTATATCTTTATAAAAATCATCAGTTTCGATTGTGTATATGAACGAATCGGTATCCATATAATTCAGCTCTGCTTTGATATTATATTTTGGTAGTATATAACCATAATGAAAGTTGTACATCTTCCACTTTGAAAGTTCTAGTATTGTAAATCCTAAATAAATTGGTTTATTATAAAACGAATAACTTCTGTTTAGCTCCACAGCTATCATATTTTCCTCAAATATGCTGAATGAATGAAATTCTGGTTTGGCAATAAGGACACGAGCACCCATTTTCCTTCCCACGCTTTCCCACTCATTAACAATTTTAACATTCTTACGCTTGTCAACGTTTTCCATTGTTTTACCGTATACGGCATTATTTAATAATTTGAAGAAATTTTTTTCAAACGTGTTTTGGGCGTTAGTTCTATGTAAATTATTTAATGAAATATATGGCTTTAACCAAGCTGATTGCTTAAATTTCAAAATTCGATGAATTTTTACTAACTTTAAACCATGTTTTAAACATTGTTGTAAATTTTTATAATATATTACATATCCATATTTATTGTTTAAATCAACAATTAATTTCTTTTCTTTAGAATTTGGAGGATTTTTATTTTCACTACAAAAAGGTAAATTATTATGAATATCATGAATTTGTAATGGATACAACAAATCAACTTCTAATATATATCCAGTAGCTGAGTCTTCTGGTATACTATCCAGACAAAAGTTTTCAATATCTGTTTCCCACTCAAAATTACCTTCTGGTAGCGCTTCAGACATTGCCCAACCATACAAATTATTTGCATCTAAATACATTAAATACTTAGATGGTAGATTCTCATTGTAATCATTCATGTATTTGTTGTTTGCAATAGAATGCCGTTGAGAGCACTGTACTATTCCTCCTCTTATCCCCTTTTGTATAAAATGAATCATTTCTATGTCTATCAACAACTCTAATTTAATATCTGTTATTTTTAACATCGCGTCCCAAGAAAGTCCTGGGGCTGTATAGTAATGACAGGGGTCTAATTTATAAATATTTTTGCTAATAAATCTAAAGTTTTCAAAAACATCTGTTAACAACAAAACATCAGTTTTCAAATACAATAATAAATAATCTTCTAAAGTTGAACAATCAAACGTGCTCCATACTTCTTTAGCATGGGCGTAATCTTCTTGAGAACAGTCTTCATCAGTTAATTTATTATAAAAGCTCTCTATATTCGGCAAAGAAGTTTCTTTAAGTTTTTCTATAGTATTTAAATAGCTGTATGGAAAGACACCTTTTCTAATAAGCAAATTAAATTTACTTTCGTTTTCTCCAAATATTGATTTTACTACTTTTAAATCTTGCTTAGCTAAATTTTCAACCAAATCATTTAAGCTTGCTGGTAAAAATCTATAGGAATCTAAAAATCGAATTTCAATGTTAGCACTATTCTCATCAGTTATAGTTTTAGAGAGAGATATATAAAGCTCTTTATTGAGTGGAATAATATTTATAGGGCCATCATTTATATTATTTAGCTCCTTCACAAATAAATGGCAGTCATAACCAGAAATATTGTGGAAAATTACTGGAAAGAATTTTGGCACTTTGTAATTAAGATTACACAAACTATGTGCAGCGCCTCTATATTTCCCACTCATATGACAATGATCCCTAACTTTTGAATCATCTAAAATAACTTTAGAACAAATGTGACATATATTGGTCGAATGGTAGTCTAAATTTTCTTCTTCTGTTAGGGGTAGCATGGGTTTTACTATAGATAAATAATTATTACTTAAATATTTTACGTCTTTAATTAAACTCTCTATAAACAGTGTAGGTGAATCTAAACCTTTAAAGCTACATAGCTTATTTAAATTGTCGTTAAAAGTACATTTAATGAAATATGATATAGCATAGGGCACATGTCTATCAACTAATGTTGTTGAAGAAATATCACCACACGGAATGCAAGTTTGAATATTTTCAAATATGCATTCCGAATCTGCGTATATTACGAACGGTACATCTATACTATTACTATAATTACTAAATTGTATTGTAGACTTATCTGCTTGTGGTGTATATGCAATTTGTTTTTTACAATGTTGCCTATGAATTTCTAATTGTTGTTCATGGTGAAAATTCTGTAGACAATCATCACATAGGATAATGCTTCCATGATGAGCTGTCTGTTGAGCTCTAATGAATCTGAAAAAATTACAAAATGGATGTATGAATAAATAAAAAATAGTATAATAATGAAAACTAAAAAGAAATTTATAATTTTATTCGTAATCATAACACTTACCTTGATATATTTTTTATATAAACATAGTGTGAAACTATGTTTCCCTCAACTTTTTTCTGCATAAATAAAAGTTGGATATGTTTAGATTTTTTTCCTTTTGTTTTATAATAGGGTCCCACAATCAAGTCTTTTTCCATGTCATATCCAAAGACATTTACACTAATATTCGGATTATTAGTTTCAAAAATTTCTATATCTTTTATTTTTAGTGGGAAGCATAAGCCACTAAAATTTATTTTGTTCATCAATGTTGACGCCATAACTGCTTGTTCTTTGAGAATTTCTATGGGTTGCTAAGGCTGATAGTATTGCCCATTTGAAGCAAAATTCATCATTGTTTTGTACATTTATGCATGCTTTTTTTAACTTTATTTTATTTGGGAGAGGAATGAAACTGGAACCCTTTAGTGGTTGGTATCTATTTAGGTTTATATGAAGTTTTAAAAGTTGAACTAGAGTCCAACCACTATCCCGCTCTTGAAAGTCTTCCATTTTTGTTAATATTCTTTGAATATTATAACCATATTCATCGGCAAACTCTTCTATATGGAAAATTTCCTTCATTTTCGTTTGAAAATGTTTCACCTCTATTGGGGTATTTTCTAAGTCATTTACATTGGGGCGAGCATATAATCCATATATCTCCATATTAAATTTAAGAGCATCATTAGCCTTTAAGAAGTTGTCAACTTCTCTCTTTAACGGTTCCTCAGCTTCCTTCATAAGCATCTCCGGTAGAAGACATTCTTCATTACTATTTTCATATTCTAGTGTTATAATCCTCTTTTTAAAAGCACTTTTTAGTAGCTTTACAACACTTTTTTTTGAGTTCGAAGCATGAGATCTTTCATGCTCCCTGAAATTTTCCTCACTTTGAAAAGCTCTTTGACATTCTGAGCATTCTAGCTTGGTTGCTATTCTTTCCATAATATCACCTTTTTTTTGGAAATTCACTAAAGATGTTTAAAAAATTATTTTTTTTGTATAGTAAAATTACTTAACAGTCTATATCACAATGTCGATCAAATTCTTGTGTATTCGTAGTGATAAAAATTAATATTAAAATCAGTTTTACTAACCTGTTATGAATCAGAGTTATAAAACACAAATTTAAATTTTTTTCTTTTTAAAAAGTCTTACTAAAACACAAATATAATTTTTTTTCTTTTCTTTGGAAACAATCTTAATACATTGAATAATAAAAAACCACAAATTAAAAGTTTTATAAATCTTTTTACTTCGAATAATTTTACATAAATCTTACTATGTTGAATAATTTCACAGAACTAGAATTTTGTTCGAAAAAATAGCTGATTTTATACTTTTCTAGAGGCACTACTACATACACATATACTGTTAATCACCCTTGTTTAAACATTTTTCTTAGGTAACAAAAGCATCATAACACATTTATGCGCTCATAAAATATTGCATTTAAACATTGAAGTAGAAAAAAATGTGTGTCCTTCAATAAAAATAGTTAATGCACCCACACACTACGACAAAAATAAGTGAAAGCAAGCATACGCATGTCTTTCGTTCTTAAGAAATTTTCCTGAAACGGATTTTAAAATTTTATTGCCTTTCCATACCCTTTTTTTGCTTAAGTAACAAACATACCATACCAGATTTATAGCCTCATAAATTATTGCATTTTAAAACATTGAAGTAGAAAAAAATGTGTGTCCTTCAATAAAAATAGTTAATGTACCCACACACTACGACAAAAAATAAGTGAAAGCAAGCATACGCATGTCTTTCGTTCTTAAGAAATTTTACTGAAACTGTGTCCTTCAATAAAAATAGTTAATGTACCCACACACTACGACAAAAAATAAGTGAAAGCAAGCATACGCATGTCTTTCGTTCTTAAGAAATTTTACTGAAACTGTGTCCTTCAATAAAAATAGTTAATACACCCACACACTACGACAAAAAATAAGTGAAAGCAAGCATACGCATGTCTTTCGTTCTTAAGAAATTTTACTGAAACTGTGTCCTTCAATAAAAATAGTTAATGCACCCACACACTACGACAAAAATAAGTGAAAGCAAGCATACGCATGTCTTTCGTTCTTAAGAGTTTTTCCATACAAACAAATGTTTAAATTTTACTACCTTGTCATAGAAAGATTAAAAACAACAAATGAAATAAAATAGGAAATAATGCAGCATATTTTTGACCTTATTTCTTGCTCATGCATGTTTAACTTTTCAATTAATTTTGAATTGTTCTATACTTTTTCTTAAAATGCGAGCCTACGCATGTCTTAAAATGAAAAATAAATATATAAAGCGAATAAAATGCAAGTCTACGCATGTGCAAAAATAAATACATAATCGAGATTCATTTCACATTACCACATATTTACATTTATTGTTTTATAATATACAGATTTACAAAATTACAAAACTAGTTTCGTTTATTAAAAAAATTAGCTGTAGTTTAGTTCGAATATTGCAGAACCATTTGGCGATTGTCGTCCTTTGTAAATAATTGTCCAAATTTTTTCATTCATATTGGCTAAGTAAGGATCCTCTCTGTTTAAATATTTAACCATTCTTTGAGGTAGATAAAACCATTTATTGTTCTCCAAATATGCTATGACTTTGGATCCATATTGTGTAACCTTCCACTCAAAATTTAAAATTTTTAATGGTTTATTTAAGGGAATATCATCAATTTTCGTGTACTCTGATTTTATTCCTTGGGCTATGTTAATTAACTGTTGATAGATCTAAAAGCAATCAAATAAAAACAATCATATAATATGTATAAATATTTGTATATTTTTTCTACAGCATCTATATAATAAATAAAAAATTTTTTATATATTATAAAACTGTATACTTACCATTTTGTTTGATGCGAAAATCTGCTTTAACTTTTGTTTAATGTGATTTCAAGTAACTGTGAAGAACAATAATAAACAAAAAAATCTGAACGTTCTTTTATATCAATTTGTGCTGGATAGTAAAACTCTTATTTTAGGTTTTAATAAAAACTACTCAAATGAGAATCTCATTGACATGGTGCGAAAAAATATCTCATTTGAATTTCTCTTTATTGTAAAAGCATACACATGGAAAAATATATGAATGCATGTGTAACAGAATTATCATATTTTTCTCATTATATGACTCAGTATCTCTATAAGTGTATTTTCCCCATACGTGTATTTTTTCCATAAGGAGGCCAAATCTAGTGGGATTCTAATTGGTGTGCCAGAATGCCCATACGTGTATTTTTTCCATAAGGAGGCCAAATCTAGTGGGATTCTAATTGGTGTGCCAGAATGCCCATACGTGTATTTTTTCCATAAGGAGGCCAAATGTAATTAGATTCTAATTGGTGTGCCAGAATGCCCATACGTGTATTTTTCCATAAGGAGGCCAAATCTAATTAGATTCTAATTGGTGTGCCAGAATGCCCACAAATATACTACTTATCATACATATGAACTTTGGATTTTTAGATCGGAATGTTTGGGGAAAATTTCCAAAAATAGTATATGCATACATATTTGTATTTCATTTTTTTGTGCATATTTTCGTATTTTCTTCAATTCAACATATCCAAAGTGATAAGTTAAGATCTTAGGAGATAAAAAATTGATTTCTTCATATTCATATGAAATAAACTGGTCTTACATTCATTAAAAACACCTAAAAAATCATAGTTTTGCGGAATATCGCATGTCGATAGCACGCACTACGGAATTGGACGCGGATTAATGTTAAAATATTACGAAAATGAGCCGAATTATGGGTTGGTTGAGAGCAAAATGCTTTCTGTTTGCGATTCTATCGTAATTTTTCATATTTAATTTTCTGTCTTACTTAGTAAACCCAGAAGATTTAAATAAAATCTGTTTTAATTAAATTCATCTATTTTCTTAGCAGGCTGAATATGAATTACCGAATTCGTATTTTTTAAATCAATTGTGGTTGAAATTCCATTATGTTTCTATATCAGAAATATACAGGTTGTATTGCACCAAAACCTTTATCGTCTGGTCCAACCGCAATACAGATAAGTAAATGGAAAAGTTAACAAAATTTTAAAAAGGCAACTATCAGAATAGCTCTAGTTTACATACATACGTACATCATACGAGTTTCAAAGAAAAAATTAAATTAAAATAATGAATTAAAATATGGTGTTATAATTCATAATTTAATATTTTTCTTACACCGTCAAGTTATTTTTATTTTTGTTATTACTATTACTATTATATCAAATAAAACCGTCGACAACTTACTAAATTCATTATATTATTATTTTATCACTGTACTTAATCCTATCTGATAACATATTGGATATTTTTGAAAAATAAACCTTTTATGGTTCATAAAATTGGCAAAACGCAAAAATTAAAAAAATATTATAAATGAGATTGTGGCTGGTTTTTTAAATAAATTGTGGAACAAACTTTTTCAAATAAAAAGTAAAAGTAATAAAAACAACTAAAATGTATCGAAAACTCTAAAAAAATAGCATTGTGTTGTGTTCAGAATTCGAAACCGTGCCACCGGGTAAGAAGGTACGGTTTCAAATCCTGACCAACCATTTATTAATTTTTTTTTTAATTTTTGATACATTTTCGTTATTTTTATTACTTTTACTTTTTATTTGAAAAAGTTCGTTATTTTTTTAAGAATTTTTGATAGCTTTAAATTATTTTCAATGCGAAGATAATATTGGAACATTTTAATCATTAGACTAGCAGATTTATGCAATAGGTGTCGATATTTTTTATCTATTTTGGGAGAATTTCTTCATTATTAAACCTGTTCTTGCGTTTCAAATCATTTCTTTGTTTTGTCGAAGACCACTGGCTTATTGATAAAGACGTTGAAAAACTTCTTGGATGTGTGAAAAAAATATATAAGTGCTAAAAAGGGGATGTTAATATTTTTATAATGCATTCTAGGCAAGAAATTGTAACAAATTTGTTACGAAATTCATAATTTATGGCTGACTTCATAAACGCAGTTTGCAAAGAAACACGAGAATGCCTTGTAAACTCATGCTTCCAGTGTTGCTTTGGAAGCTGTGTTTATGAAATCAGCCTATACTATGAAATAGAGATTACAACCAATAATGCGTGATCGTGATTAATTTTTTGTTTCCATCACGTGGGGGTGCGTCCGTGAGCCGGTGAGTGGTAATTTTTTTTGCTTTAATGTAATTTTTTCCATTTAAATTATTATTTTTAATTTTTTTTCGTATTTCGTGGGCGTGAATTTTCGTGATTGTGACTTCTTTCGTCACTCCATACTATGGTGAAGGGCACAGTCGAATATGTCTCTCTTACTTGTTTCTCCTCTAGTGGTAGTTGTAAGACGTTTGTAGAAAATGTAAAAATAACCACAGCTATACATTTGTATAGAGTGATGTCATACAAAATATTGTGACCGGGTGCTGTCAAGTTAATAATTTGTGCTTTTTATTGGAATTGCTATAATTTTAGTATTTCTAATTTTTATTTGCACTTTTTCGCAAAATTAATGTTTTACATATTTAGTACAACAGTAATAATTTTAAAAACATATTGAAACTGATCATTGAGTGGTATATGTATAACTTTTTTACCTCTAATTTTCCTGAGCATACATTTTTATGATGATTATACATATACTCGTAATCATCATGTGTATGATATAGGCAGGTATTACAAATCAGTATCTTATTAACATGTGATGTTATGCTAGGTCGAAGAAGTCTAAAGATGAAGAGTATAAAATAATAAGTAAATGGTAATAACAACTAAAATCTCAAATAGAGATGAGAAAACGTTTTTAATAAATACACAAATGAAACTTACTTTAATATATCCTTGATGAGTACATAGTGGAAACTCTCATTTGAGTCGAGCAATAACATATTAATAAGTATTTGTTTTTCCCCCTTCTTCACATAGTATGGCCCTATAAGTGATTTTTTGAGCTGCTTCAGTGGGAGAGGAACTCTAAAACTTCAAAATTTATAATAGTTTCTCCTAAAAGACTTTTAATAGCTTCGATATTCTCAATGTTGTAGATTCTACATTAATTTCTCTGTTTATGGTTAAGATCACTATCAATAAATAAAGCCGCAATGATACACCATTTATAGCAATAAACATCACAGTTCACGACATTTATGCATGCACGTTTCATTGCAATATTTCTTGGGAGAGGAATAATACTGAACTATCTTATTATGGACGCCTTGCTTATATTAATTTCAAAGGAATTAATAGAAATAAATGTCCAGCCGCTATCTCTCTCCTGAAACTCTTCCATTTTCGTTCGTATTTCCTCCATTCGTTTCTTTAACAGTTCTTCTACATCGTCGAAGAGGGTCACCAACATCATCTTCGATATGAGTACAAGTGAGGAGACGATCATCTCATCATTCGCAAGTGAGCTTCATGTTGAGCTTGAGTGTAGTATGGGTCTTAGTGCATTCATTTACTTGGCTGACAATGGAGCTCTTGACAGATGAGAAAAATTCCTCCGGATGCTAGACACATTGATTTTTGTTCACACATACATATGTCTCTATCCTCCTCTTAAAGTCACTTGTTCTCCTAGTTGGATCATCATTGATTCTAACTTCTTGAGATCTTTTTATATGAGCATGGATGGATGTTCCATGAGAAGAGTTGTATCACTTTATTACATGATTACACAATGCCTTTTTAATACACTCACACAAACACTACCACCACTAAACAATACAACCGATGAATGTATTTCCATGTGCTCATTTAATTTTATTTGGTTCATAATGACTTTATTACAAATGATACAACTTTTAGTATTAATTTTTGTGCAATAATAAAATTTTTATTTGTACTAAGATTAAAAAATTGTCCTTAAAGTTTTTTACTTGCACATACTAACACCAATCAATTGAAACTAATTTTATTTAAGCACACTTTAAAAAATAAGTTTTTTAAATTGATAGTAGCCAATATACTTTTCTGGAAAGTATGATTAAAAGCTGTACTACTCCTCTTATTTATAGACGCTTATGAGAATCGCGTAGTAGTCAACTAATCAGGAATGTACCAAAGAGTTCATAGTTGGCGACGTAACCAGAATTATGAAAACATAAAGAAAAATCAAAAACATATATAAAAACATAATCATATAAGTTAAAGGATTTTAATCGGTATGGTTTAAAAAAATTATATTTCAAGCGCTATCAACTGCGCCTTTAAATAAAACACTTTAATTTTTATGAATTTACCTTTAATACGATTAATTTAATTACATTCACAATTTAATTATATACACAAAACTATTTTCACAAATCAAAATAATTCGACTGCCACTTGTGACACCATAGCCAAGACTGCCAGTTCCCAGCCAACTTTGTTGGCTCGTAAAATACATCGATCACGTTGCACCAACATGCGCAAGTATGCAGACGCTGATCATGCAAAATTCTTTTCCCACAGGTTTATTGTATGAAGGCAGTTTGTAATTGGAACGGATACGCGTGTAGTGATAAAAATATTAAAAGCGCTTACACTGCCAAATTAAATTAGTTGGCAGTGTCGACACCGTTGTTAACTCCTCCCTCCTTAAATGTCTGCGTCCCGCAGATCTGGGAGTCTATGGTTGGTTGTTGAATACGGAGCTTTGGGAGGTTTAATTTTTTTGTTTGCTGATACCAGAGCCATCCAATGCAAAAGGTCATGGAGATAAGGATCATAACGTTAATTCCAACGGTACCATTGAATCTTACTCCTAACTGGTTCAATCGGTTTATATTATTGAGGCTTACTTCATGGACATATTTGATGTCCAGCAGCAGGTCGTCATGTGTTATATTTGCTAGTACTGGCGGTAGGGCTTGAACCTTCGTGATTGATTTGCTTGAGTAAGTATGATTCTTTATCACCACCGACTCGTTGGAGAGTTGCAGGAGATAGGTGCCATTCAGAAACTCGGTTTTGCCATTTGACTCAATCAAACCCTTGTAGTTCGTTACATAGATAATGTCGTCACTCAATAACTCAACAATTTCTTCTTGGGTACGTCTGTATTTGCATCTGGCTGATCCGCCTTTAAGAATGCGGTTAAGGCAGTCATCTTCTTCCAATTTAATTACGGATGATCTTTTGCAGACTGTAGAATTACTTATTAAAAGACAGTTACCTTTGATACCATAGGTCTCAGCCTCACTAACAAGCACCCTCTCGAACGGCAGATCTATTTGCTTTCCTTCATTAATACTAGCTCTAGTGAGAAGCAAGTTATAAAAGCTTCTTTCAAGTTTTGGTATTGACAGAATATACAACAATAATGAACCATTTGTATAAATTGATGGCGTTCCGTACTCCACTGCTTCTATTGCATTGCCATAAGGCAACGTTTCCAGCTCGTCAATTATCCTATTTATTTCCGATTGGTCTAGCAGATTTGTGTTGACAATACCGCTCTTAGCCAGCTGACAAGCTCGGACAATTTCGTTTATTTCGTCTCTCAAGATAATGACCTCGTTGATGGTACTTTGCTCCAATAAAGTGTAGTCTTTACCGCTCGTGATATTGTTTACTCTGGTGGTGATTTCATTGGTCTTTTTTACAACTTGGTTCGTCGCCTGCCGAAGCTCTTTATTAATCTTATATTGCTCATTGTTGTTTACGATGATGTTTTCTTGGCTCCTTAGTATACTATTCCAATCTGTTGAATCAGGACTTCCAGCGATCCATTTCCAAGCCGATCCGATCCAATCGATTGATCTAGGCGTCCTTCTTTTTACATTCGTCAATTCATTAAGGCGTTCTTGCATCTGCAGCATGTGGTGCAAAATGAACTCTTTGTTTTTGCTTGGCGGAATGTGCCTTTGAATAAGCGAAGATATATTTGCAGCCATATCCATGTACTGCTCCAAGTTGATGACGTGTACTAATTTAAAGTTCCCATCGGCTATCCATCCATTGCCAATCTTTAATGAAACCAGCGATGTTTTGTATTGATAGATTTGTACGCTATTTACAAAAGCAATCAGGTTGAATGCGATGAAGAGAATAAACTTGAGATGCATGGTTATAGAAATCTGATTTCTGAAAATAGTATAAGTTCGTTATATCGATAAAAATGAGGTGGTGTCGTGACAATGAAGTGTTTAGATGACAAATAGTAAAATTTAAGATTTTATTTTATTTAAAAAGTACCCTTCCCCCTTTTTTCTCTTTTTTTTTATTTTTTTTTTTATTTTTGAGAAGTATATGTTAATTAAGTGAGACGATAAAGGATCTATAATTATTTACAAGACAGAGTTTTTCTTTGGGCTTTGCCCATTTAAATTTTTTATGTGTTCCTTGTGAATTTTTCTTCCACTCCTTGTCAGCACAGTTACCCTATTATCTTTCTCAACTATTTCTTTTCTATATAGCGCTTTGTTTTTTCCCTGAATAGTTTTAATAGCTACATAGATTCTATCACCTTTTCTATATTTTTTAGGGCTTTGTCGTTTTTTATTCATTCTTGCATTGCGAGCTGCCATATTTCTTTTAAGCAAATGCCTTAGATCTGTATTAACCTTATTTTGTTCTAATAATAGATTTTCATAATTTGTTCCGACATTTCTATTGAAGAATAAGTCACGGGGTCTTTTCTTTGTTGTTGAATGGATGGTGTTATTGTACCTATCGACACAGATTTCAATTAATTCTTTCACTGATAGATTCGGGTATTCAACTCTTAAACATCTATAAATTTCAATTATTGTTGAATGCAGTCTCTCAATTTGCCCGTTCACCTCACTTCTTTGTACTGGCGTAAGATATAATTTAATACCTAGTGATTTGATGAAAGTTTCTATTAAGGGGCTTAGGAAGCTCCGTTCGTTATCAGTAACGAGAATTTTTGGCACTGTGAAATAATGCAAAATTTTAATTAATTTTTTTCTTACTTGTACTAATGATCTATCCTTAATACCAAAGAATTTCGTGAATTTTGTAAACTTATCTATGCAGGTAATAAACTTCTGTCCCTGAATTTCCATAATGTCCATGTGAAGAATTTCACATGGGTATTTAGGATCAGGTGTTTGTTGGTGATGTATTTGTGGAGGTTTTCTGTCATACTTACATCTATTACAAACGTCGCAGCTGGCAACGTATTTCCTTATACTAGCGCGCATATGCGGAAAGTAAAATTGCTCTAAAATTTGTTCAACATTTTCTCTGGGATTGCGATGTGCTCTTCTATGTTCAGTTTCGATTATTTCAAATTGGCGTTCTTTTGAAGTAATATCTGTGACTAACTTTTGCGTAATTCTTACTTTATATCTAGAAAAATGATCAATATAAATTTCTTGTATATCACCAAGAAGACTTTCTGGTGCTTTTACTCCGTTAAGGATATTTGGGCGAAGCTTCTCTTTTAGCAAAGTTACAAGTTTTTCCCTAGACCAGTTTTTTGAGGAAATAAAATGTCTAGTGTATCCACGGTGTGGTTCCTCCATTGCTGTCATGTCCATTCCAATTCCTAGTATAATCTGGTTTCTGAAGACATTTATAGGTACCCCTACATGGGGTATCAAGTCAGAAGCATCTTGTTCTGCACTGTGAACTGTTGCCATTGATGAAAGATCATCGTCTTCTAGACCCTCTGAAGCAGTTAGAGTTTCATCCGGGTTCCTAGCTGTTCCTTCACTCGCAGTATCAGTAGAAGAATGATATAAATGATTTGAAATGGTTTTTAATCTCGAAAGGGCATCAGCCACGTGGTTCGATTTACCAGGCTTATAAATCAACTCGTGGTTATATTCCTCTATGCGTGCCTTCCATCTTTTTAATTTGGCATTAAAATTCCTATTTCCCAATGCAAAAGTTAAGGGTTGATGGTCGGTATAGATCTTGATTTTTTTTGCACCATATAAATAATTTCTGAGATTATCAAGAGCCCACACAATGGCTAGCATCTCCTTCTCATTTGTGGCGTAATTTTCTTCAGTTTTGTTGAGCGATCGAGAAATATAGGCTATGGGTTTGTCCTTGCCGATTTCACCTTGTGACAAAACGGCACCTAGCGCAGTATTGGAGGCATCCGTTGTTAAATTAAACGGTTTCTCAAAGTCTGGGAAGGACAGAAGTTCAGCTGTAGTTAACATAGATTTAAGTCTATTAAAAGACTTTAGAGACTCATCATTTAGAGTAATTGGCACTTTTTTAGACTGACTGGCTTTTATTTGGGCATGTTCTCCTCTTGTAAGGTTTGTAAGGGGTTTTGCCACTTTTGCGTAGTCGCGAATAAATCTCCTATAGTAGGAGGTCATTCCCAGGAAACTTTTCAACTCTTTCAAGTTCGTGGGCGGTAACAGATTTTCAATGGACTTGACTTTGGCAGGATCCGGTTTGATTCCCTCAGACCCAACGATATAGCCAAGGAATTCCACCTCAGTTTTCATGAAATGTGTTTTGTCCAGATTTACCTTTAGATTAGCTTCGCGAAGCCTTGCAAAAATTGTATCTATGTTCCTCAAATGATTCTCTATATTTTCGCCAATTACGATTATGTCGTCAATGTAGACAAAACAAATTTTTCCTATGTATTCGCGGAGGACATCATCTATCATTCTCTGAAATATTGCCGGCGCATTCTTTAAGCCAAAAGGCAATCTTAAGTATTCGAATTTGCCGTTTGCTGTTGAAAAAGCAGTTTTTGGGATGTCCTTTGGTTTCATGGCTATTTGATGAAAGCCTGATGTAAGATCTATTGTTGTAAAATACTTTGCTTTACCTAAACTAGCTAAAGTAGACGTAATGTCTGGAATTGGGTAGGTATCTGGAATGGTTACAGCATTTAAACGTTTGAAGTCCACTACCATCCGATATTGTTTTTCACCATTTGGTTTTGGCTTCTTAGGCACGACCCAAATAGGTGAATTGTATGGACTTTTGGAGGGTCTTATTACTCCCTCAGAAAGCAGTTCCTTTATCTGTCTCTCTACTTCTTCCCTCATACAGACTGGGTACGGATAGCTCTTCGTATATATTGGCTCTTCCGTACTTGTCCTGATTTCTGCCTGAACGTTTGTTGATGCAAGTTCGCTACCATCGAGTGGTCCAAAAAGTGGTTTGTATTTATTAATAAGACTTTCTATTCTTGTCCTAACTTCTGGTACATATTCCTCGCCTAATACATAATTTGACTCACTTGTTACTTTTTCTTTTAATGGAATTTTAAAGCAATTTTTCAAAATTAAAACATTTTCCTTTCTATCAACCAAAGCACCTAACTCCTTAAGTGTATCATCCCCAATAATTCCATCAAATGTTTTTAATGCTGGCAAGACATAAAATTGAATAGGTTCATTTATCCCTAAAAATTTAAAAAATGGCCCAATTACTTTTCTATGTATATTCACATCTCCTCCCACTGATCTGACATTTATTGGTTTTTCTAAAATTATGCTACCGTATGATAGGCGTGGGCTGCAAAAGTTCTTGTTAGAGCCCGTGTCGATCAAGAAACATAAAATATCACCAGTAACAGAAGGGTATTCTATATAGGGTAAACTTGAGGGCCTTCCCCCATAAAATTTACTTCTCCTACAGTTTCTTCCTGACGAGAGTCTTCCTCTATCCCATTCTGAGCTGCGTGGTCCTCATCAGAAAAGGTTTCTACGTGATAAAGTTTTGGCTGTTTGTTGCTTGTACTCACTTCGAATGCACCTCTTTTTTCAGCTGTCCCAGGATTGTTGATGTAATTTACCCGTCGAGATTGAATCGTCCTATCGACTTCCATCGGTTCGTGTTTTATGGCCGGATACCGAGGGGGCAACGCTGGCTTATTATGATTAGAATATCCGCTTACACGGAGGTTAGAATAATTGTTGTTGTGTTGCCAATTTCTAGGCCTAAAATTTTGGTTCTGCCAACCCGATCGCGCAGGAAATGGCTTTAGTGGCCTTGAAGGCCCAGGACGGTAAGCTGTCTCTATGGGGACCGAATCGTGAGGCTTCGTTTTTGTATAAATTATATTATTTCGCATCGTCAAGTTTTGCAGTTCTAAGCAAGCCGAGTATGCTTCAGGGAGCGTTCCTGGCCGCTGTATAATGATCATACGGGAAAGATCCTGCTTTAACCCGCGTACAAAAATGTCCAAAGCTCTGTTCCTGTAGGTTTCCACCAGGGCTTTGATGGTTTCCTCGCTGTAGGATTCCGTCTTCAGTTTATTAATAATGAGCGAAAGTTGGTGATTAATAGTGGAGTAAAACTCGTCTATTGTCGAAGATCCTTGGGAAAGCTGATTGAGTTGATGCTCTAGAGTTTGGATGTCTCGTTTATCAGCGTAGTGAAGAGAAAGTATCCTTTTAATTTCAGCCCAATCACTATCGAATACATTATAGGACACCAGAGCTGTGTCTGCAGCGCCAATAATTTTTTGGCGGACGCTCTGTATTATTGCACGATAAATTGGTTTGTCCCTAACAATTTCAAAATCCTTTAGGATGGTTTCCACGGAATGAACCCAAGATACATACTGGGTTGGATTACCCTCAAAAGTTCTTAATTCTTTTACGCTATCAGGAAGTCGGCTTATATCTTTTAATTCGGTTTCGGTTCGTGGCCGTTGAAGAGGTACTTCGTCAGTGACCAATGGGACTTCCGCCGCAGCTCGCCCATTTTCGAGACGCTCTATCCTACCTAAAACTTGTCCTAATGCGTTGTTACTGAGACTCGCTTCTATAGTACCTATACGAGTTTCAACAGACTTGAGCTGTTCCATAAACCGATTTATGGCTCCAGTCATAGTCGTTATTGTGGATTTTACCTCTTCCATTATTTTTTAATTTAAGCTGACAAAGGAGGAAAGAAATTTCACTTACCTGAAATATCAGGAAAACTTTGCTGAAAAAGATCCTTGGTCGTTGCACAATTTCACTTCACTTCTTTTTCTTGACCCTTTTTATATTTTCTCTTTGATTTATGCTCTTAATTTCAATTCTCAAAAGAATATTTTCAATGCTATATTTTCTCTTTCGTATTTTATTTTCTTATTTTTTATTTCAATTTTTAATTCTCTTTTTTAATTTTATTTTAGAGATCAATTTCGAAAGGATATTTTCAATATTTTCTTTTCTATTTTGATTTCCGTTCCTCTTTCTCAATTTTCAATTTTTATATTTTCATTCAATTTTATATTCTATTTCAATCTTCGATTCTCTTTTTTTATATATTATATTTTCATTCAATTTTTTATATCTTTATTCTCTTTTTTTTATATAATTTTTCTTTTGAAATTTCAAAAAATATTTTTGCACTGATGGCACTTGAGGGAAACTCTTCCTCGTAAATTTTTCACATTAATATTTATGTTTTCCTTTTTTTTATATATATATATTTTTTTATTATTATATTGAGCCTTGGCTATGGTACGCGCCGCGACCGTTTAAAATCCTTTTGTCCTCACGGAAGCTCCGTAAGACTCCGGTTTGGAAATCCGCTTTTATAATCGCGGATACCTACTACGGTACGGTTTACTTCACTTTCACCTCGGTAACCTTCTGTGATGTTTTTTTTGTTTTTTAACCACCAGGAATACCGGATTAGCAAAGGAGGAGTTAAAGTTAGTATTTTATAGTTATTTTAATATTATTTATACTTCAGTGATCCTGGAGGGTCCCGTAGGAATCGCAGAATCTTTGATTGATTTTTTTATTATTTTTTTTTATTATTATTATTCAAGGACCCCGCTGTCTTTTAAGCGGGTCCCTGCTCGGGCGCCAGTTAAAGGATTTTAATCGGTATGGTTTAAAAAAATTATATTTCAAGCGCTATCAACTGCGCCTTTAAATAAAACACTTTAATTTTTATGAATTTACCTTTAATACGATTAATTTAATTACATTCACAATTTAATTATATACACAAAACTATTTTCACAAATCAAAATAATTCGACTGCCACTTGTGACACCATAGCCAAGACTGCCAGTTCCCAGCCAACTTTGTTGGCTCGTAAAATACATCGATCACGTTGCACCAACATGCGCAAGTATGCAGACGCTGATCATGCAAAATTCTTTTCCCACAGGTTTATTGTATGAAGGCAGTTTGTAATTGGAACGGATACGCGTGTAGTGATAAAAATATTAAAAGCGCTTACACTGCCAAATTAAATTAGTTGGCAGTGTCGACACCGTTGTTAACTTATATAAAAGAACAAAAAATTTCTCTGCCTGCATACCAACAGCAACAAACCAAACAACACAGTCTAGCAGACGAACATACACACACTAACACACAACCAACATAGCACAGGCGAGCAAACAAACATACACAACACATTCTCACCATACATATGTGTGCGATACTGTTTATAAAAACAGCCACGTATACACACTCACACAAACTCTTTCACACAGCTACATAATGGAATTGTCTACTCTTATGTATATATAAAGAACTGTATACTTTGATGTCGCCACTAACTGCGGAAACGGAGCTACCGAATAACACAAGAATTTCAAGGTACGTTGGAGATAGTCTGTAGATGGTTTATGTGAATCTTGCACGAAATCGGCATAGTGGATAGGGCAACCCCTATTACAAACCAAATTTTAATTTCCCTATATCTGTGTAACTGCAAAAGTGATGCTCTCCAAATTTACCGTGATTGGTTCTAAAATAAAGTAAAACTTCCAGAAAAATCTCGAAGGTATCGGAAGGGCGAAACCAGTACCCCCATAGGAGGTAATCATAAATTTTCTTATATCTGTACAAATACAAGAGTAAGGCTTTCCAAATTCGACGTGTGTTATTCTTCGAATAACCCCCGATTTGCAGCAAAATATTAGCTGTATAAGACGGGGAAATGGGTACCCCTGTAACTCAAATACATCACCCATTAATTTTAAGCTAATTTCGTTAAGAGTTAGTAAATAAAATGCAGTCACTCAACGGATGCTGTTTGAACAGAAAAGAAGTGTTTCATTTAAAGACGCATCCGTCACATGGCGACCGTGGCTAAAAAAAAACTTGTACAATTAAATATTAAGCAATGTAAAACAAAGATAAAACAGCTAAAAACTTTATATATCAAATAAAAAAAGTAGAAAACTATTGAAAAGTGAGCGGTAACGTTTTAAAGACTTAAAATATTAAAATAATACAAGATTAAAATTTTGACTAGAATCATGCGTCATCACGCATGGTGTGTAGTGGAATATAAGTGTGCTTTCGAATGGCATAAAAACTAATTTTTTAGCAGGTATTTGTTGCGAAATAATTGATCACAAAGTTTTGTGACGCACGCTACAAAAAACTTAAGTAACTTTGAGTGTTCGTAATTTTTGTATAACAAAGTACACAAAATATAGTTCCAAAAAGAAAGATGATTACAAGAGAATTCTAAAATAACTTATTTGAGCCAAAAATTTTATCGTTTTTTGTCACGTTACTTTTTTTCTATTATGTTTTTATTCTGAATTTTCATACCTAATTTCAATGTTTCCAAAATATTAAACACAAAATATTTTGGCTAAAATTCAAGTGAATTCAATGTATAAAAATATGGATTTTGATCGGGCCATCTTCACTAACACTAAAGTAATGATATGAATACCTAAAAATTGTTCATTTCTGGTATGAAATTGCAAGATCTGAGGTGGGGTAGGATTTGATAATAATTTGTGCATTAATGATCGTCGAAATAAATTTATTTTATTTATAAAATTATTTATCTAGTCTAATATTCCATAAAAAATAAAATGGATCACTTTCAAAAAATTTTGTTTGGTGGACTGTTTCTGGGGCTTATCCATATATCAAAATTGAAAAATTGTATTTCAAAACTGACAAATTGTTTCAGAAAAGTATATTTCTCTGTAATTTTCCTCTTTTATTGTATATTAGATTTTTCTATTTGCAGAGGGAAAATTCAGTCTCGATCGCATCGCCAGCTTGAACACAGGTCATTTGGTTTGTAGTCAACGTGCTTACTACCTGACCCAACGTAACCCTCAATTTAGATCGAGGTTTGTACCAACACTGGTGAGTGTTACTTAAAATTTACAATTTTCTGAATTTTCGTTAAAAATAATCTATACTAAATGCAAAGACTGTTTCATGTTTTAAATGTTCTTGTTTTCTGCACAAAGCGATAAATCATATTGATAATCGTGCCATGTTATTGGATAATGTAAATACTCGTATATTTCTAATATGTATCCAAATACTGAACCGTAACTAACATAATCGAAATTAGAGCTTTAATAAGTGGTCAAATCATTCAAAGTTTCTATATGGTAGGTAATGCTAGATATCATATCCGCATAAGCGGTTCACATCTAAATAAATTATATACATAATTTGTTTATTTTGTATAACTACGCAGTGACCACATGATTTTGGGACTCAATTCTAACAATTACACGTGAATTTAGCCTTAAAATAAGAACTTTTTCATCATTCGTTATGTCAAGTTGGCTGCATCTATAATTAAATGGTCATACGAATTTTATTATTCAAGGTGAATTTTTATTACTTTTTCTATATTTTAACGGTTATATCTCGGTATTCGTACGTATATTTGTTACAAGTATTTTCTATATTGAAATTATCAATGTTCTTCTGGTAATTATTAATGCATCCAACTTGACAGAACGAATTGGGTCTCAAATCAATGAGATCCAAAATGTTGTTCTATGCTTGGAACCGGGAGTCCTGTGCAATACCATAATATGTTTGGCTCGATAGTTGCGGCAAATCGCTCTGCTCTACTACATAACTTTTGTTATCTCATACCGTTCATTCTACTTTTTTCTGTTAATCTCCGTCGTATCTCTAAGTTTTCTTTAATTTTTATTTTTACAGTTATAACATTTACACAATATACCTCCATCATGTGTGCCTTTGTTTGTTTTGAACAATCAGCGAAATTGTGATCACTGCAAAAGCTGTACATACTTTGACTTTGTTACAGTTTTAACCTCCATGACCGTACATTGAGTAGGACCTTTATTACTCTTAAATGGTTTTCTCCAGTAAACAGCAATATTGGAGAAGAATCTAATTTTCAAAATTTCACGCTTTGAAGCGTGTTACGTGTCAAATTCGATCAGATACAGTGCGTCATCCTCGTTTGAACTCTTTGGTATAATTTCTTTTACACTTGCAGGTGTAATGTTAAATGAGCTGCTCGCTGACACAAGTTGGTGCAACATTTTATCGTGATATACTGACGTTGATAAGATGTCTTAAACCTTCTACGATAAGGTTTACTATTTTATTAATTTATGTATTTTAAAAATAAAATTAAAGCAAATATCTGGTCCACCCTGGAGTAATAAACACTCGACTCGTGCTAAAAATAAAAAGAATAAGTGCTATAGAAAATTTAAGCAATCTATTTCTTCCGTTGACTATCTAAGGTACTCGAGTAGCAGCTCTGAATACACTTCGCTTAATAAATCATATTATGATAACTATATAACCACAATGAAATATAATTTTAAGCGTAATACAAAATCGTTTTTCAAATTTTTTAATTCTAAGAGAAAAACAACTGGCTTCCCTTCTATGGAATTTAAAAAAATGGAATCCTGTGATGTTGCAGTTTTGTTTTCAAAAACTTATTTGGATGCAACCTGCGAAGATTCGTTTGGTTATACAGTCAGGATAACTGCCAACCAATCAGCACCTATTCAATCTATTGATATTTCAACAATCTCCACGGAATTAAAGATTCTTAAATTTTCGTTCAACTTTGTTCCTAATAAAATTCATATCAACATTTTGTTTAACTGTGCGGACAGTACTGTTTTAAGTTTAATGAAACCACATTAAAAAGACTAAATAAAAATTAACAACCGACAATTTAGTAAACTAAAGCCAGCAAAAGAAAAAATTAATCTAGCCAGAAAATACAACATCAAGAAATGTAAAAAAAACATATCACAGGTCACAAGTTTACAACTTTAAACATTTTTATCTGCAATTTTCAGGAGAGAAAAAAAGCGTTATTACTCCGTTACTAAACCGCGTTAGAAGTAAATAAAAAAAACAAAATTAGTAGGAGAAGTAGGGAAGAAATTTTTTCAAAAATATAAATGAAACGTACACTGAAAGGAAAACCTTCGTTCCAACTATGAATTTCATCATTGGATCAATGAATTTTGTCATTAATAACGAGCTAACGTCAGAATTCATTGTTTTAAAGAAGAACAATTCGTTGAGTTTCATTCATATTATGAAACTTTTTTTCAGCGTTCACATGAATCTTTTTCATTGGTTTTACGAAGTTAATCATGAATGCAATGAAAATATATCGTTGATAACATGAAAAATTTACATCGTAAAAATGAAAGTGTTTCGTTCGCTTTATGACCCAATCATGCATGTAATAAAAATATTTCGTTGTTCACATGAAATATTTACATTGCAATAATGTAACTATTTTACTGGTTTTATGAAACCAATCATTTATGTAATGAAGATATTTCGTTGTTCAAATGAAATATTTTCATTGCAATAATGTAACTATTTCACTGGTTTTATGAAACCAATCATGTATGTATGTAATGAAAATATTTCGTTGTTCACATGAAATATTTTCATTGCAATAATGTAACTATTTCACTGGTTTTATGAAAATATTTCGTTGTTCACATGAAACATTTACATTGTAGTAATATATGACTATTTCAATGGTTTTATTTCATTGTGTACATAAAGCACTTTCATTGTAAAAATTAAATAAACAATGCATACATATATTTGTAATAAAAAATATTTATTTTTAACACTTATAATATATCTTATTATTCAAAAGTACGTACAATAATTTTGAAATATGTGCAATACACATCAATACAATAAAAAAAAATATTTATAAAGTAAGCACATTTTATTATTTAATATATATATTTTTATAATATATTATTAATTTCAGTAATGAGAAGTGCAATTTTACAATTTTTTTTGGTACTTTCTACATCAATTTCATACAAATAATTTTCGACAAAACACCAAAAATTTGAACATGCTAGGGGGTACTCTACATTAAAAATATGAAATATTTTAAAACACATCAAATAAATTCGTTGAACTCAATTAAATTAGAGTCCAAATAAACATAAAACTTGGAAACAATAAAATTTTTACGATCCCCAATGCCTAAAGTAAATGGCTGTATTGGTTCACTTTTACCTTGCAAAAAAATTATTTGGTCTTGCAAACCCTACATAGTTTCACTGATATATATAAATTATTCCTGGGAGTTTTTAATGGAAAATCTCCCATATTCTCTCTTTCCATTAACATTTTTTCTTGGGAATTTTTTGGTGGGGTATAGGCAGTAATGTAGGCTCCACAATACTTTTAAAAAGTAAACGTTTTCATCTGCAATGATAAGGAGAAAAAAGTTATAAATACATTTATTATATTATATATAAATATATTTCTATATGTTGATAGTTTTCGATAATTGTTGATCCGGCTGAAGTCCATATTTGAATTAGTATAAATTCAAATTATATTAGGAGTGGAATATTTAATCAGACTAGCAGAACGTATTAGTAGTACTAATTTCGATAGCCCGCTACACCATCTCATCAGCGTTCATTGTTAATATTTACCAATTTTTTAGTGTCTAGGAATTTCAACTATTTAATCAATTTTGTTAACGAAATTGAAAACGAGCGACATTGTAACTTCTTGTATTATACTTTGTTTTGGTGTGTACGAAATTCCTAAATCTGATTATCGAAAACTTCTAACTTAATACATTTCAGTCCAAAGAAAATTACGTAAAAATTATTATGTGTATATTTAATAAATTTTATAAATTACCTTCCACCGTATCACATCCCTCTAAAGTTTTCACAACATTCCTTATTTCATTATCATGAATTTGTATTTTCTTTAAGTGGGTGAAAGTTTTACCAATTTTTGCTCTCCATTCACTTATTACTGAAAACTTTCCTTCAATAACATTAAAGTCCATATCAATCTGTAATTAATTAAGTTGGAAAAAGATTAATTGCAAGTTTGTAAGAAGTGAATGAATATGCATAATATTTTTAAACATATTTACCAATTGTGATCCAATGGGTCCTGTGTAGTATGGCCACAGTAGCAGCGCTTCGTATTTCAAACTTTGCAAGCAAAGTTGCGCGTTATCTTCTGGAACTGTTTAATATACATATGTTTGCATTAAGTACATACATATACATTAGGGTGACAATGAAAAATCAACTTTGGATTTTTGATGATAAATGTGAAGATTCTTTTGCCACTTGGTCTAAAACTTACTTGCTTAAAATTTGAGCCAAATCGGATAACTCTATCCCGTGCACCTTTGAGGTCAAAGTTCATATTTTGGGAAATATAGTGTATTCGCCTATATTGGAGCTAAAAAAATAGCTTTTCGATATGAATTATACCGAAATCCAAGTTCAAATTTTGGGAAATTCTGTAAATTTAACTATAATTGATCTAAAAATATCGTTTTTTTTTAAGTATATTCATTTAAATTGTTCAGAAACTGGATGTTTTAGATATTTTTAAAAGTATTCTGTTATATTATGAGTAAATTTAACCCTTTTTTGCAACGGGGGTCAAAACTACACATTTGCTTAAATTAGCTATAAATCCAATATTTAAAAAAAGTGTAAAATATTATTTCCAAAAACGAAAAACTGAAATTTTAAAACCAATATTTAAAAATATATATTTATGTGAATGTTTTTCGTATAGAAGCAAAAGCAGTATATTTTAATTGGAATAAAAATATGTTTTTAATATAAAAAGTAAGGCAACTTGAAAGGTCTTTTTCGGTAAGTTTGATTAAATGTAATTTCTTAAATTATTTAAATTCGCATGCTTCGTATATTGTTGTTGATAGTTTTGAACAACCTAAAAAGAAACACAATAATTATTTAAATCAAGGTTTTCTTCTTCCATAAAAGTCAAAATTTTTTTAGCCATTTTGTTTTTTGTTTCAAAGTCTATTCTATCATCGAATAAACTGAATGCTACGCATTCTTCATTAAGGTAATATAGATGATTAATAAACTTTGTTATGGCTCTATCAGCAATTTGTGCATTTATTTTTTTATAATCTTCTAAATTTCTCAAAAATAATATGTCGTTTAAGGGAGCTTGCTCCGCTTTATCTGAATTGAACCAGAAAAATGCATAGCACTTTATAACAAAACCTGCAACTTCAACTAGACCATTTATTTCCAATTCTATGATTTCTGGGAGTTGATTGCGAAACATCAATATCTTAAGGCAATATATTCCCTTAGCCATCCATCTAGCTAAATGAAGAGCACCGTTTTCAGTTTTCGAAAATAGCAAATTACCTCTTATGTGGGTAAATTCATGCTTTGCTGGAACCACTTCCTCCACCAAGTGTTCGACAAGGTTTTGCTCCATTAGCTTTTTTGAAACATTTATTCACTTCTTAAAGACAAAAAAATATTTCTGCACTTATCTGTGAAATTAAAAACTTTTAAAACAAAATCTGGCTCATTTTTTTCGCTAAGAACACGAAATTGGTGTAGAAGTGGATCTATAATTAGATCTGTTAATGATTTATTGATTTTTTCGACATCACTTCTACAAAAATTATTAATTGAATACATTTCACTTTGAAATTTTAAAAAATTACTTTTAATTACACTTAAATTAGCACTGACGTTCAAACCAGCGCATTCAACAATTTTATGTGTTAAGTTTACATTTGTGCTATCAGAAACTATATTGGGAGGAATAGATACTAAATTAATACCATCAAGTTCTGTTATAGTGTTACTTTCTGTTGATTTAGCTTCATGTTTTGCACGGATATGTCTTTTGAAACTAGATGCATTTTGGTACACTATACCACAACATCTGTAAGTGTCGCTATACTTAAGAAAATGGTAATTCTTCAAATGTTAAAATAATTATCATTTTCTTCAAAATATTTATTGCATAAAAAACACTCCATTATATTACCTGTTTATGTGATACAAGAACTAATCAATTTATGTATTTATATTTTTAACACTTGCTTTATTAAGTAAAGCATATTTTATGAGCCAAAAATATATATGTACATATGTAAGTACATTTATTTTTACAATATACAAAAAATTTCTACTGTACTTTTTTACACACTTGCACAAAGCATACAGAGGTGACAGAAGGGGAAAACTATATAAGTATATTTTCCGACTCCCTCTATACGCACAAGCATCGAAAAAGAAATTGAAAAAATATTTTGCATTCTTTGTGGTTTTATTTTCTGTATTAACGTATTTAACACAAACTTCTTTGTGGTATTTTATTCTTCCCAACACGAAATGATTGATTTTTGCTTTTCCCACAAACTAATAATCATATTGGAGCTAAAAACTTTCTATTCACAAAACACAAAGTATTTTAAAGTCTTTAATGAAGTACATTCATGCTATAAATGATGAGTTTCTTTGATAATATGAAAATAGAAAAAAATCTTTAAAATAGAGTTTTTGTTATATAAGACTTATTTTATTTTATGTATTTTTGTATCAAATACTCAAATCTATGGAAATAACGTTTTATTTTTCCATAAAATTTGTAAACAAAAACTTCATAGTATCAACGAAAAATTTTTCATAAAAATAATGAAAGCCAAAAAATGAACAAATTTCAAAAAAAAAGAAATTTCATGAGAGCAATGAAAACTTTTATTAAACCAAGGAAAAAGTTCAGTGGAGCAATGAAAAATAGTTAATGACGCTGCTTCATTAGGTGAATGAATGTTTTTTCTCTTAGTGTACTTACATGCAGAAGGACTAACGCAGTCTTTTGGCATCAAAACCCGATACGACTTTTTTGCGAGTTAAGAGTTGGTAACCTATCACCGACGATACAGAAAAAGCAAAAAAAAACAGAAGTTGAATATGCTAGAACAACGACAAACAATATGCAGCAGTGAGTAGGAATAAAATACAATATCAAGAAATGCAAAAGAACATAAAGAAAAAGCAAAACAAAAGAGAAGAAGTTGAATACGCAAGAAAAACGACAACCAACATGCAGTAGTGAGTATCAAGCGATGAATATAGGTAATTTCCTGCAAACAAGATGACGCAAAACAATTGCTACAAAAAATTTTTTTTATTGTTATTATACTTATTACAAATTTATCATGCTTATGTATTATAAATTATTAATATTATTCTTATCAAACATAGGTATTCTTAATTATTGTTCTTTTTCTATTTATTTATGTATTTCATAAATATTTGTTTTATATTTATTACAACTTATACCTAATAGCAAAGAAAAACTAATATATTTCACTAATTTACATATATTAATTTCATATGTACAAATATTAAATAGACACATACACACAAAAAAAACAAATATACAATAGTAAATTGCGGTTCAGAATTTTGAAAATCAAATTTTTTACGAACTAATTGCAGACTTCCAAAAAATGAAGAAAAGAGTTCTACAAAACCGTCCAATTTCTAGCAATAAAACTAAGATTGGAGAATATATCAACCTTTTGATTGAAGCATATAACAATATATTGCTATATACGAAACCTCATTATGACACATTTTCAACTGCCGATAAACAAAAAGTAGATATACCTATAATAAAATTTTATATTGTACGGAAATTTTATTGGGAATTTTTTACAAATTAGACTGCAAAATCAAAGTTCCATATGGTGTCGATATATTTGAAGTTGTTACTGATATGGTTACTGATATATGTATATATCTGTGAGATTAAGACGTGCTTTTATTGAGCTCTGCTAAAACTTTTAAATTCTGTTATAAACTGTTTGCAAACAATAATAAATAATAATTACAACTTTGTCGTGTGTTTAAACCTCTTTATAATTTTTTTTCTGTTAAAAGACACCGTGATTTTTGCTTAAAAACAATTTATTTAAATCTGCTAATGAACATATAGTCTTGTCCCCTTAATACTTTGTCTTACAGTTATTGCTTTTAAGGTGTAATAGTCAAATAACCTTATTGATTGTTTATATTCAGTTGAGCTTTAAATTTCATTTAATCTTTGGTGTTACCCAATGAATATCATAATTAAAATTATTGTTGTTGCTTTTCCTTTTAAGTAAATCTTAATAAATTGTTTTCTCAAGGTTCATTCGAAGTGATCTTGTGTATATCTTTTAGGCTTAATTAAGTGAACTTAACTTTTTTTAAAAAAATTCGTCGATATCATATTCGTATAAATGGTTTACATTAAAAAATTAGATATTTAATTCTTTTATTTTGTACAATCATAATTATTTAATCATTTATTATTATCTGTTGAATATCGTCTACAATATTCATTAACATATTTCCTAATATTTCGTATAATAAAATTATTGATAATTGTTAAAAAACTTATAGTTTTTTCTGATGTTTTGAATAGATCTTGTGTATTGAAGAGGGTCTGAGTTGTAGATTCATTTACTTTTAAGACTTAATAAATTACTATCTAACTCTTAATTTTGTTAATCAATTGTCCAACACATTTTATTTTATGATTATTTTTATGTGAATGATATATATATCTAATATGAAAAGTATTGAAGAATTTTTAGAATGTTTTATTATATGCTCTTGTTTTAAAATAACCATCTCCATACTACATACCAAAATACATACTACATACCAAAATAAAAATTTCTAACCTTCCTTAACAAAAAGAAATGTTTCCCACACTCCTTAATATAGTAATCAGCAGTCAATAAATTAATATTTTTAAGTAAATAACCAAATTAATGTGATAGGATGCAAAATCAAGCGATGTACTTGAGATTATTAACCAAAAAATATTAGTAAGCGAAAATAAATAAAAAAATGTTTTGGTTTAACTGAGTAGAACTATCATGTAGTCAAAAAACGCCAGTAAGAATCACTCTGCACAACATAATTTAATTTTTTTTGGCACGCTTCAGAAAAAAGACTGAGAGACGTATAAATCAATCATCCCCATAGCAATGAAGAAATCAACACACATCTATAGTGAAATCATTGTCATGGAAAATCTAAAATTTTTTAACTGTATATTTTTATTTCAAAGTTTCTGCTCAATAAAAATATACATTTCGTTATATTCATATAACAAGATACTATACTAATTTTAAGATTTAATACTTCCGTTCTAAATATAGCTACTTTGATTTGATTAAAAGTAAATTAAGTCATAAATAAATATATATTTAAAAACTTAAACAGTATAAAATTAAATCGCAATTGCCATCGTGGAAGTAATTTTTAAAATAAATCAATATAATCAATATCCATTGATTCATTTGTTCGCTCTATATAATGTTTCCTAAACACACGATTTTATATTATTGTTCATAATATTCTTCCTATCATCAGAATAACTAAATATGAGTACTACTTTATATAATTTTTGAATATATTTATGATGTGTTTTAAATCTAAATGAAAGCATTTCATATGAGATCATTTGAGATTTAAATAGATAACTTTTGTAGTTATTAATCGTCAACTTTTTGATTGTTGACTTTTTAACCTATTTCGATTTTTAACATCTTCAAAATCAAGACTATGTATGATTTAACATCATCAGGAATATTTTTAATTCGACTGTACACTTTTGAAATTCAAATTTTGCATATATAAACAAACAAAAATTTTTTCAAAAGATATGAAATATAATCCTAAAAATGGTTATATAGACCGCCAATAAATATGGGAAGTAATATTTATAAATGAATAAACAAATAAAGTCAAGAGTCTGCCGTAGGTTTCATAAGAGGCCAAGTAAGCAGAATTAAAAAACACAAAGTAGTGTCGAAAACATATAAAACTACTTTAAATATACAGAACAGCAAAATCGTATAAACAAAATTAATACCATGATCCTAAATTGAGCATAACATACACATAAACATGCGATGACGTCAGTGATGAAGGCAAACCTAAAATAAATGAACAAATATACACACATTCTCTGTTATCATTATAATTCTCTGCCTCCACATTATTGAAACATCAATATCTTAAGGCAATATATTCCCTTAGCCATCCATCTAGCTAAATGAAGAGCACCGTTTTCAGTTTTCGAAAATAGCAAATTACCTCTTATGTGGGTAAATTCATGCTTTGCTGGAACCACTTCCTCCACCAAGTGTTCGACAAGGTTTTGCTCCATTAGCTTTTTTGAAACATTTATTCACTTCTTAAAGACAAAAAAATATTTCTGCACTTATCTGTGAAATTAAAAACTTTTAAAACAAAATCTGGCTCATTTTTTTCGCTAAGAACCCGAAATTGGTGTAGAAGTGGATCTATAATTAGATCTGTTAATGATTTATTGATTTTTTCGACATCACTTCTACAAAAATTATTAATTGAATACATTTCACTTTGAAATTTTAAAAAATTACTTTTAATTACACTTAAATTAGCACTGACGTTCAAACCAGCGCATTCAACAATTTTATGTGTTAAGTTTACATTTGTGCTATCAGAAACTATATTGGGAGGAATAGATACTAAATTAATACCATCAAGTTCTGTTATAGTGTTACTTTCTGTTGATTTAGCTTCATGTTTTGCACGGATATGTCTTTTGAAACTAGATGCATTTTGGTACACTATACCACAACATCTGTAAGTGTCGCTATACTTAAGAAAATGGTAATTCTTCAAATGTTAAAATAATTATCATTTTCTTCAAAATATTTATTGCATAAAAAACACTCCATTATATTACCTGTTTATGTGATACAAGAACTAATCAATTTATGTATTTATATTTTTAACACTTGCTTTATTAAGTAAAGCATATTTTATGAGCCAAAAATATATATGTACATATGTAAGTACATTTATTTTTACAATATACAAAAAATTTCTACTGTACTTTTTTACACACTTGCACAAAGCATACAGAGGTGACAGAAGGGGAAAACTATATAAGTATATTTTCCGACTCCCTCTATACGCACAAGCATCGAAAAAGAAATTGAAAAAATATTTTGCATTCTTTGTGGTTTTATTTTCTGTATTAACGTATTTAACACAAACTTCTTTGTGGTATTTTATTCTTCCCAACACGAAATGATTGATTTTTGCTTTTCCCACAAACTAATAATCATATTGGAGCTAAAAACTTTCTATTCACAAAACACAAAGTATTTTAAAGTCTTTAATGAAGTACATTCATGCTATAAATGATGAGTTTCTTTGATAATATGAAAATAGAAAAAAATCTTTAAAATAGAGTTTTTGTTATATAAGACTTATTTTATTTTATGTATTTTTGTATCAAATACTCAAATCTATGGAAATAACGTTTTATTTTTCCATAAAATTTGTAAACAAAAACTTCATAGTATCAACGAAAAATTTTTCATAAAAATAATGAAAGCCAAAAAATGAACAAATTTCAAAAAAAAAGAAATTTCATGAGAGCAATGAAAACTTTTATTAAACCAAGGAAAAAGTTCAGTGGAGCAATGAAAAATAGTTAATGACGCTGCTTCATTAGGTGAATGAATGTTTTTTCTCTTAGTGTACTTACATGCAGAAGGACTAACGCAGTCTTTTGGCATCAAAACCCGATACGACTTTTTTGCGAGTTAAGAGTTGGTAACCTATCACCGACGATACAGAAAAAGCAAAAAAAAACAGAAGTTGAATATGCTAGAACAACGACAAACAATATGCAGCAGTGAGTAGGAATAAAATACAATATCAAGAAATGCAAAAGAACATAAAGAAAAAGCAAAACAAAAGAGAAGAAGTTGAATACGCAAGAAAAACGACAACCAACATGCAGTAGTGAGTATCAAGCGATGAATATAGGTAATTTCCTGCAAACAAGATGACGCAAAACAATTGCTACAAAAATTTTTTTTTATTGTTATTATACTTATTACAAATTTATCATGCTTATGTATTATAAATTATTAATATTATTCTTATCAAACATAGGTATTCTTAATTATTGTTCTTTTTCTATTTATTTATGTATTTCATAAATATTTGTTTTATATTTATTACAACTTATACCTAATAGCAAAGAAAAACTAATATATTTCACTAATTTACATATATTAATTTCATATGTACAAATATTAAATAGACACATACACACAAAAAAAACAAATATACAATAGTAAATTGCGGTTCAGAATTTTGAAAATCAAATTTTTTACGAACTAATTGCAGACTTCCAAAAAATGAAGAAAAGAGTTCTACAAAACCGTCCAATTTCTAGCAATAAAACTAAGATTGGAGAATATATCAACCTTTTGATTGAAGCATATAACAATATATTGCTATATACGAAACCTCATTATGACACATTTTCAACTGCCGATAAACAAAAAGTAGATATACCTATAATAAAATTTTATATTGTACGGAAATTTTATTGGGAATTTTTTACAAATTAGACTGCAAAATCAAAGTTCCATATGGTGTCGATATATTTGAAGTTGTTACTGATATGGTTACTGATATATGTATATATCTGTGAGATTAAGACGTGCTTTTATTGAGCTCTGCTAAAACTTTTAAATTCTGTTATAAACTGTTTGCAAACAATAATAAATAATAATTACAACTTTGTCGTGTGTTTAAACCTCTTTATAATTTTTTTTCTGTTAAAAGACACCGTGATTTTTGCTTAAAAACAATTTATTTAAATCTGCTAATGAACATATAGTCTTGTCCCCTTAATACTTTGTCTTACAGTTATTGCTTTTAAGGTGTAATAGTCAAATAACCTTATTGATTGTTTATATTCAGTTGAGCTTTAAATTTCATTTAATCTTTGGTGTTACCCAATGAATATCATAATTAAAATTATTGTTGTTGCTTTTCCTTTTAAGTAAATCTTAATAAATTGTTTTCTCAAGGTTCATTCGAAGTGATCTTGTGTATATCTTTTAGGCTTAATTAAGTGAACTTAACTTTTTTTAAAAAAATTCGTCGATATCATATTCGTATAAATGGTTTACATTAAAAAATTAGATATTTAATTCTTTTATTTTGTACAATCATAATTATTTAATCATTTATTATTATCTGTTGAATATCGTCTACAATATTCATTAACATATTTCCTAATATTTCGTATAATAAAATTATTGATAATTGTTAAAAAACTTATAGTTTTTTCTGATGTTTTGAATAGATCTTGTGTATTGAAGAGGGTCTGAGTTGTAGATTCATTTACTTTTAAGACTTAATAAATTACTATCTAACTCTTAATTTTGTTAATCAATTGTCCAACACATTTTATTTTATGATTATTTTTATGTGAATGATATATATATCTAATATGAAAAGTATTGAAGAATTTTTAGAATGTTTTATTATATGCTCTTGTTTTAAAATAACCATCTCCATACTACATACCAAAATACATACTACATACCAAAATAAAAATTTCTAACCTTCCTTAACAAAAAGAAATGTTTCCCACACTCCTTAATATAGTAATCAGCAGTCAATAAATTAATATTTTTAAGTAAATAACCAAATTAATGTGATAGGATGCAAAATCAAGCGATGTACTTGAGATTATTAACCAAAAAATATTAGTAAGCGAAAATAAATAAAAAAATGTTTTGGTTTAACTGAGTAGAACTATCATGTAGTCAAAAAACGCCAGTAAGAATCACTCTGCACAACATAATTTAATTTTTTTTGGCACGCTTCAGAAAAAAGACTGAGAGACGTATAAATCAATCATCCCCATAGCAATGAAGAAATCAACACACATCTATAGTGAAATCATTGTCATGGAAAATCTAAAATTTTTTAACTGTATATTTTTATTTCAAAGTTTCTGCTCAATAAAAATATACATTTCGTTATATTCATATAACAAGATACTATACTAATTTTAAGATTTAATACTTCCGTTCTAAATATAGCTACTTTGATTTGATTAAAAGTAAATTAAGTCATAAATAAATATATATTTAAAAACTTAAACAGTATAAAATTAAATCGCAATTGCCATCGTGGAAGTAATTTTTAAAATAAATCAATATAATCAATATCCATTGATTCATTTGTTCGCTCTATATAATGTTTCCTAAACACACGATTTTATATTATTGTTCATAATATTCTTCCTATCATCAGAATAACTAAATATGAGTACTACTTTATATAATTTTTGAATATATTTATGATGTGTTTTAAATCTAAATGAAAGCATTTCATATGAGATCATTTGAGATTTAAATAGATAACTTTTGTAGTTATTAATCGTCAACTTTTTGATTGTTGACTTTTTAACCTATTTCGATTTTTAACATCTTCAAAATCAAGACTATGTATGATTTAACATCATCAGGAATATTTTTAATTCGACTGTACACTTTTGAAATTCAAATTTTGCATATATAAACAAACAAAAATTTTTTCAAAAGATATGAAATATAATCCTAAAAATGGTTATATAGACCGCCAATAAATATGGGAAGTAATATTTATAAATGAATAAACAAATAAAGTCAAGAGTCTGCCGTAGGTTTCATAAGAGGCCAAGTAAGCAGAATTAAAAAACACAAAGTAGTGTCGAAAACATATAAAACTACTTTAAATATACAGAACAGCAAAATCGTATAAACAAAATTAATACCATGATCCTAAATTGAGCATAACATACACATAAACATGCGATGACGTCAGTGATGAAGGCAAACCTAAAATAAATGAACAAATATACACACATTCTCTGTTATCATTATAATTCTCTGCCTCCACATTATTGTATAGTAGAGTTTAAAATATAATTAAAAATAACGAAATCAGCGGAATTAAGAAAACAAAAAGAAATAATAATAAATATATAAAAGAGTCTCAAATATGTAGAACAACAACAACGATACTTAATCAAAATATCACACATCTGAGACATAATGTATGTTTCCAGACAACCACTATCTAATAAAATCTATACTGAGCAGTATTTAACAGTTGCAGTTCACATTATGAACAGAAAAATACACCAGTGATAGAATAAGAAAACATAATAAAGAAAAATCAAAAAAGAAATACATAAAGGAAACTCACATGCTTACACTAAATAACAACAACCCACACATAATATAACGATATCAAATCCATCACAGCACTAACAGAGCCACATAATGAAGTGATGACGTCATATACACACATGATGACGACACACCTAATATATATAAACAGATAAATTAATTAGATATGAAATATAATCCAAAAAATCTACTACATGCTGGTCTCGGAAAATAATATTTATAAATAAATAAGCAAATAAAGACAATACTATAAAGTTCGTAGTTGTCGAAATCAGCAGAATTATGTAAACATAAAGAAAAATCCGAAATATACATAATAACAGACTCAAATATATAAAAGAACAAAAAATAAAATATGCAATATTTATCTATATAGCCAAATCATAAGGAATAAATCTCGAAGTCTGCAGAATTATGAAAACATAAAGAAAAATCAAAAACATATATATAAAAACAGACTCAAATATATTAAAGAACAAAAAATAAAATATGCAATGAAGCTATGTAGCTTGTATGCAGGATATAATTGTAAGGAAGGATAAACTTTGATAATGTATATCTAAAGACTATGTATATTCGTAAAAAATTTGTATATGTTTATATTAGTTTGCGTTATATATTATTATATATAAAAGCTAATTTTTTGCTTTTAAAAGTATTTTGGGTGTTTACTATCTCTGTAGGCAATTTGTTAAATACATTTGGTAAAGTGACGGCTAGGGAGTTTTTGCCATAGTTATTTTTTTGAGGTTCGACTTTGTATCTTCCTTCTAATCTGCGCCTTGTATTGTAGCTGTGATTGATTCGTTTTAAAAACTGGGGTTCATTGAAAAATTCTTTAATGAGGGTTGTATAGTAAATACTTTTAACACTTCTGGACTTCTAATACAGAAGTGATGTTGTTTGCTGGAGTGGTTCTCTTAGCATTTATGTTTCTATTGCTGATGTCTGTTGTGATTTGGGTACTTCTAGATGGATATGCGCTGCTGTTGTTTTCTATGTTGTTACTGTGAACTGTGTTGTTGTGTATTATATTAAGATGTGTAATATAAGAATTAGTGTTTATTAGATTCGTTGTGTAGAGTGTTTGTGCAGTTGCAGTTCACGTTGCTGTCGGTACTATTGACGTTACTTCTGGTGGTAAAATTTAGGATGCTGCTGGTTGTTGATTGAGGTAATGAGGAGTTTACGAAATTTGCTGAGTATAAAATATCTGTGTTGTTTCCGGAGTATACGGCGTCAGCGACGTTAATGCTGCTGTTACTGTTGCAAAGGATGGCTCTTCCTGAGTTGGCTCTATTGTTATGGGTAATGTACATTGTGTTGCTTGGATATGTACTGTTTGTGATATTCCGCATGATAACGTTGATTTCAGGGTTATTATGTAATATATCGGCGTTTCTTGAGTTATTATATATCAAGGCATATTGAGGTTGTTGTTTGTGTTGTTTACTTTTCAGTAGAATTTTTAAAATTTGATTTTGGATTTGTTGAAGTGATCTACAGTAGGTGGAATTTCCCCAGGTAGTAATTCCGTGTCTGACATATGACTCAACCAAAGAAAAATATGCTTGTTTCAGAACATTATACGTAGAAGCATTGCTTAAATGGTATAAACTCTAAGCCGCTTTTCGAAGTTTCTTTCTTACATGATTTATGTGAGTTAGCCATTTAAAGTTTTCATCAATATATATGCCCAGATATTGATACGTTTTTGTTTGTTGAATTTCTGTTGTGCATATGTTTGCACAATTTGCGTTGTTGTGTAGACATTGGTTGTCGTGATTATTGTTGATTATACCTGAGGCGAGATGTGAGGGCTTTATATGCATTATTTTTGTTTTTGATGAATTAATTACGAGGCCATTATCATGGCACCACATTGTCGTATTGTTTAATTGATTTGCATATTTGCGACTGCTATATCAAGATTTTTGTGTGCGATTATTATCGCAGTATCATCTGCATATGCAAAAATTTCACATTCTTTCATTTTTTCTAGCATCTCATTTGCGTATATTAAATATAGTATGGGACCTAGCTTAGATCCTTGAAGAACACCGGTATTTGCAGGAGTTTCGTTGCTGTATGTTTGATGATTTTAATTCTGTAGGCCCTAAGTTGAATGTAATTTCTAACCAGTCAAGGCAATATCCTCTAATTCCACATTTCTCTAAAAAATTTAAGCAAGTTTACGTGAGAGAGAGTATCAAATGCTTTACTAAAATCAATAAAAAGAGCTAAGCAGTGTAAGCTTTCTCCTAAGCATTTATTCACATAGTTGGAGAAAAATCCCAATAGTTTGTTTATATTATTGCCTTTCTGGAAACCATATTGATTTTTGTTTAGAATATTATATTTTCTTAAAAATTCTGTTAGCCTTTTGACTATAATTTCTTCTAATACTTTCTCTATTACCGATAATATTGCTATAGGCCTGCTGATATTTTTAGCAAATTTGGTATGCATCCACTATTAATGCTAGAGTTTACGAGGGTAGTTATTATTGGTGTCATAACGCTAGCATTATATTTAAGATCTTTGGGTCTTATATCGTCGATTCCAGCTTGTTTGTTGGCTTTCAAACTTTTTAATATGTTGTATATTTCTTCTTCGTTGGTATTAGACAAGAACATCGAGTTTTGCAGTAATATTTGGTGGTCTTGATGAACCCTGATATTACATTTGTGGATAATTTTATTCACGTTATCATTAAAATTTTGAAATTTTTTAATATTGTAGCGTCTACGTTATTTAACTTTTTACCTGTGATTTCATTAATTAGTTACCACGTTATTCTGATATTGTTCCTATTCTCTATAAATGTATATTGAAACGAATCAGTACTGATCCGTTCTGCTAGTATGATGAATAATAAAAATTGTTCTATATATAGTACTCTCTTAATAAAAATAATGAATTTATCCAAAAAATTTTCTAATAAAAATTAAAAATAAAAAAATAAGAATAAATAAATGGGTAAACTCGGGTTTGAACTTGAGCCAAATTAATCGTTTCAATATACAAAATATTAATAAAAGTTCGACTAATTACTTGTAAATATTAATTATTCTCTATAAATTTTATTCTAAAATAGTTATTTTTAGCAAATATTATTTTTTTATTTAAAAAGTTTCGATATTTTTTATATTCTTTTTCATATATTTTATTGTTTTTTGCAATTAACCACTTTATGTAAAGTTTATCCCGAGTTTCACAACATTTTACAAGTTCTTCGTTCATCCAAGGATTCACTTTTTTTCTCATATAATTTTTTATTTCCACGTTAGATTGTTGGAAATTTTTTTAAAAGCATGGTGTATTTGATTATATAACTCGTTGGTATTCATATTTTGTTGTATTAAATTATTCCAATTCACTGCTCTGATATTTTTGTTTACTTTTGCACTGCTTATATTGGCACCCGTTGCAGTTAATATTTCTCTTCTTTGATTTAATTGTTTTTCTTCATATAAGCAGCAAAAAAGAGAATAATGGTCAGAGATATTTGTTCTTATTATTGCAGCATACGTTTGTGTGTTTGTTTTATTATTTCTGATATGTAAATGATCAATGCATGATTTTATTTCTCTTGATATATCTTCTTTCTTTTATTTTTGTTTATTATTCTTTCAAGTTCTATTATAAACTGGTTTACATTGTTTTTTGGTGGACGATATATTGAAAGCAAAGAAAATTTAGTGTTTTTGCAATTAACATTTAATTGGAGGGATTCAAAAGATTTTGACTTTAAATCATTTATTTAAATCATTTATTGTATGAGATATGTGCTACTCCCCCACCTCTATTTTTAAAGTAGGAGGTAAAACCATTAATATTATAAATATGATTTTCATCATCTGATATATTGGTTTCTACAAGAATTATAAAATTGATATCATTAATAACATTGTGGATGCTCGCTAAGAACGGGGCAAAGTTTGAACGTAGAGAACGAATATTCATAAAAATTATTGTTGTGGGATAACTTAAATGGTTTTTATTTATTTTGGAAAAATTATCTAATTTTATATTATTTGCTTGGTTCATTTTTGGGTTTATGTTTTATTATTATATAAATTCAGTTTATAATATATAAAAATAATATGAAAAATATATAAAATACACGATTAATTAAAAGAGGGGCCGTTTGCTTTAAGTATTTTATTTTTTGTTGGGTTTTTAATATTGGATGGTAAATGTTGTATGTGTGTGTGTTTATTTAAATTGTTAACGACATTAATTCTAAATCAACTTCTGCATTAATTATAATGGGGTTTGAGATTTCGTTTTTCCTAGCAAAAATGTTACCGTTTCGGACCCATACAAATTTCCAGTTGTGTTCCTTGGATTTATTTTTTGTTAGCCAAAGCTATCGGCGTTTTTGTGGTATAAGTTGTTCATTCACGTATATGAAGTTCTTGTTATTTTCATCGTCATCAATTATTTTGGATTCTATTCGATGGCGGTTTATTTTACTCAACAGTTTTATTTTCTTGTTTTGAGTGGTAAATTCCACTATAATATTTTGCGATTTTTTTATTCGGTAAGAATGACTAATATCAGAGTCTTCAACTTGCACGTTAACAGATGACGCTATTTTTTTACCACCTCTGTAGGGGGGATGTTCTCTTTGTTTATATTTTTTATTTCTATATTTTTGTTTAATAGTTGTTGTTTCTGGTTGTTTATGCGTTTATCCATTTCATGCATTTTCTTATCTTTTTCCTTGTTATTTTCGCAAAGTTCATTGACTAGGGTAGCGAGCAGTTAAGAGCAGTTTGTAATTGTTTGTTTGCTTGTTGATTGTTCCGGTCTATGATATTTGCCAGTTCCTTGATCGTTGTATTAATGTCGCTAGTATCATTTTTCATTGACAGTACGTCAGACTTTTCCATGTCCTTCGTTTTATTAACATTGCGTAATGAAAGTGATTCCTTAAAGCGCTTGACCGAATCATTCTCTTCCTGGTCATCATCTCTTTGCTGTTTTTGCTTTGATGGATAAGACATCCCATCTACTACAATGTGGTATGTATTTTTGCTATTTGTAGAACTTTTCCTTTGTTTGCATTTCTGGCATCTCCAATTAGACCTCCTTTCAGTATTCATGCTCTCATAATTTTTTTCTGAAAGAGAGCAGCACGACCAGAAATGATATTGTGAGCCACAACTACATCTCACGAATTTTGTTGGTAATTCACTATTGCACTGATCACAATTATTATTTTTTTTTCATTTACTTTTAGGCTTTTTTCTTATGTTAAATTTATAAAAAGTATTTTTGATTTTAGCAAATTTTCCAGAATTTCTTTGCTTCTATATAATCCTCTTGCACAGTTTTAAGGCAAAAAACGTTTAGTGTAATCTGTTTATACGTGTTTATATTTAAATATATATATTTTTTTATGTTCAATACAATTTTTTCACTTTTTTGCTAGAGCTCAAAATATGTTATCCGATTTTGTTTTTGCTTAGTTTTACAAAAGAATCGTCGATACTGATAATATTTTCCTAAATATTTAACCATAAAGTATCTAAAATTAAGTATTATTTCCTGCTCCCTCTTATACCAATTTTATATTATTATCTCTCTCTCTTTCTATCCCTTTCACAATATCAGTATCCCCCACTTATTCACTATTTCAATATAAATATTTTAGATTATACTTTTTAGAATTATCAGAGCTACTTTTAAGTTCAATTACAATTAAAGATTCAAAGTGACAAGATCTCAATCAAAAAATTAACTCCGTGAAAAATCTAAAAACAAAATTTAATACACACACTAAAAGTTGAGTTTTAAAACAACATAATATTTCTCCCCAAAAAATATAATAATTTGACAGATTGTCTTTCGAGTGGATCATTTCAACTATGCGGAGTAGGAGAGTGCGGCCTAATTCTTGAGAGTGATATAGACGAATTTTTAATTCAAAATAGCCAATATATCTTTTGGCGTTAAAATAAATTAATTCTGTATAGTAAATTATAAATAAAAAATTAAAAAGCCATTAAAGAGTTTTGTAAAATATAGATGATTATGTTTTTATTTAATCTTTCTCAGTTATTTCATAAAGAAATTTAAGACATAAATGACCACAGATAAATGTATTAAAATTCTGATGTTGATTATAGTTGTATTTTTTATTTGTACCAAGATATTTGACTACCTCCGAAGGAGGTTGTAAGTCCAAAACTGTCGAAATGCTCTTTTTCATTGATGTTCTTATAATATGCTACCCTGTTGATATATCTAAATTGATTATTCCACACTCCTTGATCGTTTTGGTAGTGAGTCCAACACGAATACTCCTCTAAAATAAGGAATATTTATAGAAAAATTTATTAGGTCAACATCTGATAGTGGTCTGTTGGGTAGCATTCTTAAGAGTTTTTTGTCTGTTCTTTACAAACCAAACCTTATCCCTTTTTATATGGGAAAAAATTGTTCAGTACATCAATTAGACGTGCAACAAAAATACGAAAGAATGGAAAAGCTTTAGACATTAACTCTGACATTAGAATCGCACGTAAAGCTATCAATAAATCAATAAAAGGAAGAAAATCACATGTTATAATACCACGCATAATAAGTGTTCCAAAAATTTGTGATTTTTTACCCCTAATACCGTTCTAACTGCTCTGGGTGCAGTTGGCAGTCTAGCCAATGGAGGGGCTGCTATAGTTAAAGCTGTAAATGCAACAAAGAATGCAAAAAATTAACTTGATGAAGCAACTAGACATAATAAAGCGATGGAATCTATAACAGCTAATAGCCTAATCAGAGAGCTGATAACCTGATCAGATACCTAATAATCTGATAACCTGATCTGATAGCTAATAGCCTAATCAGATAGCTGATAACCTGATCAGATACCTAATAATCTGATCTGATACCTAATAATCTGATCTAATAGCTGATAACCAGGTCTGATAGTTGATATCCTAATCACATAGCTGATAACCTGATCAGATACTTAATAATCTGATCTGATAGCTGATAACCTAATCAGATAGCTGGAATGAACGAAAAATTTTTAAAAGAGTTGATTGCAACGAGAAATGTGTTAAAGAAAAAGCTTCGTAGTATAAAAACTGGTGAAATAGATACTAGTGAACAACTACAACACACATTTAAACCTATAACAGACACCTTGTACAACTTTATAAATAAATCTAAAAGTATTAATAGAATTATCAAACAAGAAAACAATGAGATGGAAACAGATATTGAAGATAGTAACAGTTCTCATATTAAGAAACTATCAATTAAATTGGAGACAAGTACACCAAAGAAACTTGTAGAAGAAACAATATTTGACATCAGCAACTCAATTAATGACCCCAATGGTGAGAGTAATAATGATGATGATGACGACTTTTAATCCCAGAATTCAAATATTGAAGAGAGTTACACTTACTTATCAGTTTTGCAAGGAAGAAATGAATTAGATACTAACTTTGGTCCACATAAAAATTTTGAATGGAAATTTGGTGATAGTAATCTCAAATTGAATGAAGACAAAATACTGGTTGGTGGTCAAATATAGGCTCTAAAATAAAAATAAAATAAATAAAATGCCATAAAACTACGATAAATATGAACTAGAACTATATAAAAAATTTTAATTAGTACAAATGCGTACAGAAGAGAATATAAACCTGATGGTCAAATCAAGGGAACGAAGAGACCAAGAGACTTTATCAGAAGTTATGACGAATAAGATAATATCTAATTATCAAGGTGATGGATTGATGCAGCTTAACCCCATAAAGCAAACTATATAAACTGGGACGATCCAAATGAATTGGTAGATCGACTTCGTCTACAGATAGCATCACAAGCTGCTGGCCATTCTAATCATAATAACGAGATTGTATCAATTATTGAAGAACCACGCGAAGCTAATATAATAGAATAATCTATATAAAGTACGTCTGTTGATAAATTTGGACATTATCTTAACGATACAAGCAATATAATTTCAATGAAAAATGCCCCTAAACTGTTGGGGTTCATTATGGATACGAACAATACATCGATGTCCAAAACAAAAGAATCAAAATTGTGGCAAAGGCTGTGGAGGAAAACGATGTTATCAGTAAATTGTTTCTGCAAAATCAAATCGAAGAAATAGAATACAAGCTATTAAAATACTTTCAGGAAGATACCAAAATGTATGATACTTTTAGAATTCAACTCGAAATGCTACAACATGCAACAACATTACAGTTGGAAAAGAATAAGATAATTGAAGAAAACATTTCCAAAATCAATACATTCTTGGAAGATGTATAAGCACAACATTAATAACTATTCAACTTATAGCACAATGAAAGCATCAGTAGTAGAACGATTTAATAGAACATTAAAAGGGCTGATGTGGAAAAAATTTATTTTTAATGGTTCATATAACTGGTTGGATATCTACAAAGATTTATTAAAAGCATATAACAGAAAAGTTCATCGTGCTATCAAAATGCCTCCAATTAAAGTCAACTCAACAAATGAGAAAAACTTATTAAATACGGTACATATACAGTCATTTGAAGATGTATAAAATCTCGAAGTTTAATGTTGGAGATCATGTGCGCATAAACAAATACAAACATACATTTGAAAAAGGTTATACGCCAAATTGGACAACAGAACTTTTCACTATTAAAACAATTCAAAATACATATCCTGCAACATACATATTAGAGGATTATCGTGGTAATCTCATTCAAGGTGGATTTTACGATGAAGAACTCTCAAAAACTAGATTTCCAAATACATATCTAGTTGAAAAGATTATTAAAACTAAAGGAGATAAAGCGCATGTTAAGTGGTTAGGACTTACCAATGAACACAATTCTTGGATAAGTAAAGATGAAATATTATAGTTGAAAAAAATATTTAGAATTATTTTATTAGGAATTATTGTATTAAGTATTAAAAATTATAATGTAAATTCAAAACAAAAAAGATTAAATTAAAATAAAATGCTTTTTATAAACCATATTGTGTGTTAAACTTTTTTCATTTACAATCAAGCAGGCATTATTGTCAATAACACTTACTCTGAGCTCCAACTCATTAGAGTTATCTGCTAATTATTTCCCTTCTATTGAGTTAAATGGGGCATATGAATGTGCGCTAACTGATTTTCAGCATTCATATAATAGCATTCCAAATGTTAATGTCTATAACAATTTGTTTCATATAGGTTAAAATGTGATTGAAATGCCAATTGGATCTTAGGAATGGATTGACATATAGAGGAAGAATACAAACGATATAGTAGAGAAAATAAAATTTTTATAGAAGCCAATAACAACACAATGCAGGTTAAAGTTAATAGCTCTAAGGATCCAATATATTTTAATAAGGAAAATACAATTAGAAAACTCTTAGGATTCAACGATAAAATCCTAACTCCAAACGAAGACCATTATTCAGATCTTCCTGTTTATATTTTCAAGGTGAATCTATTACGAATTGAAAGTATCACTGTCAATACATATATGAACAACTCCAAATAGCATGTACTATACGAGTTTGCTATTAATGTGCCTTCAGGCTATAAAATAGCTGAGATTCATAGAAACCTCATCTATTTATCTGTGAACTCCAGAGAGGTAGGTTTACTAACAATACGAGTAGTTGATCAGTACGGCGATTTAATTAATTTTCGAGGAGAGGAAATAACAATAAGAATTCATTTAAGATCAACTCAAGTATATCGAAAAATATAACAACAGCAACAACATACAACCCTAAAACATTATCAAAACCTAAGCTACAATTAAAAAGATCAGTTCATCAAAAAACGTTGACAACAACAAATAAAAATTTTCTCTCATAATTTTAAACTAAAGACAAAATGAGTTCAATAATAAATGTCTCTTACAACAATAATGATGAAATACGCATTTCAATACAAAATCAAGATTTGTATGTTTTATATATGTGGAAGGATCTGTTGTAGATGAGAAAACCTCTAAGTCTACAGCCAATTGCAAATTAAAAAAAACTTTGAAATTGATCATACAAGATATTTAGGAGCCACAAGCACCATTAAAAATTAAGTTTCTTTATCACCAACGGAAAGCACAGGAATGCAGAATGCTGGTTGGGATAAAATTGATGATTTGAAACTTGTAAATGGCTACTTTAATTTCTATGTACCACTTATGATGCTTTTAGGATTCGCTGAGACTATAATAAATACTAAATGGAAAACATGAATTGATATTCTTGCGTAATAAGAATGATGAAGATCTTGTACACTCGAACGTTTCTACTGAAAAAGCAAAACTTACAATTTCACTCATCTCATGGAGAATTCCACACGTACAATTATCAGATCTTTGCAAGCTGAATATGATTAAAATTATTAGCAATGGCGCTTCTATACCGATGGCACTCCGTAGTTGGGATTGTCATGTGAATCCACAATTAGATACAGGAACCAGTCATATTTGGAATGTTAAATTAGCCGCAAGTAGAAAACGTATTGATTGCTTTTCAACAAGAAAATAAGTTTGTTCATTGTGACCTGACCAATTTAAAAGTTCATTTAAAATTAGTATCATATCCATATGATGATCTAAATATTAAATTTAAAAACGATCGTATCTAAGATTTCAACAGAGCTACTACATGAGAGTCTCAACCGCTTCTTACCGCTCAAGAATTTAAAAATAATGCACCGGTTATTGTAGTAGATGTTAGCCATCAAAACGAGTCGCTCAATAACGGACCATTTGATATAAAAATGGAATTTGAAACAGACACAAATATTTCATCAAAGATATTAGCCTACTGTATTCTTATTCATGATCGTATAATTGAATATATTCCTATAAAAGGACAAGTTCAGAAACTCTTATAAATTAACTAATATGGAGGATAACAAGGTTTTCATAGAATTGCAAGGTTTCAAAAATAATTCAAACAATTTTATTGCCAAAGTAGTAGCAGTTGCTTTCAACAATAATGAACACATCAATTTCATTATAAAGCCTCCACATTATTTCCTATGTTTGTCAGCAAAAACGCAGAGAAAAGCAAATTGGTTAACAAAAAACTATCATCATCTATACTGGAACCATGGATCAGTATCATTTCAAAGCGTTTGCAGATTTTTGAAAGACAACTTAAAATATTCTATAATCTATGTTAAAGGCGAAGAAAAGAAAAAATGGTTGGAAGAAATGATTCATTAAACAATTTTTAACATTGAGGATATTGCCTACATCAACTTTAAACAAATGAATAGCAAGTATCCAGACGATTTCTACTGTGACTATCACAACTACACATGTTTATTCATTGCTTTATATTTAAATATTTTAAATTTGTATACCCTTCACCCAAAAATTTGGAAAGGTGATATATAGGATTGTCATTCCGTATGTAATTTCTTCATTATTCATTTAAGACCCCATAGAGTATATATATTCCGGATCCTTATAGATAGAGAAGTCTAATGTGCGATGTCCGTGTGTCCGTATGCTACATTTTGGTGTAGTTAGAATTAAGGCCAAAACACAACATAGAGAAATAAATTTTATACCATTCTCTTGGAATTTTTCATAAATTTGTTCGGTTTGAAAATAACAAAACTCGGTCCAATAATTAATGAGATATAGCCAAAAGACTTTTTTTGCTATATTTCCTATTCTGTTGTTTTTTTATGGCCCCAACTGTCCTACGATCAATTTTATGAAGCAGATCTCTTAAAACTGAAAATAATTGAAGTCGGTCCATTAACGACTAAAGCAAAAAAAATGGCATTCGAAATAGTTTTACTTTTAAAAATTTTTTTAAAAAGTTGCGTGGGGATTCAATCCAACAACTTCTTGGTTGGTAGTCACGACCGCTTTTTGTACACCACAAAACAGTTGTATTTTTCATGGTAGTTTACGCGTTTAAGAACATAATATATCTTTTTTATTATAAAATACTAAAATTTCAAATTCTTGATGGAAATTGGTGTGGTTGTTGTTAATCTTCCCTTTTTGTCACACAGATATCATATACATACATACTGAAATGCGTTCATGGGCACATGTACACATTGTGTGTATCTATGTGTATATTTAAATAATCGAAAAGCAATGATTTGTTGTTTTGTTTTTGTTTGTTTCTTTAAACTTATTTTTGTACGTTTATTAGTGTAATATTATGCATGCATATTACAGTATTTTTTATCGCTTACATTTTCTCTTCGTATATAAATAACCATAATTACTTTTTATATTTTTATATTAAAGAAATGTAATGGATCGTCAAGACAAAATCAATAAAATTTAATTTTAGTTTTGTTTTGAAAATGTATTAATATATCATTTTTTATGAGTATTTGTGATTTCAGAAGAAAGGCAAAATTGATGCTTATATCCAGTTTTATACTTGTGTAATTTTAATTATTTTCTATATTCAGGTGCAGAGCGTACCTGAAGTATATTAGAACATGGTATTATTATTGTATTTGTACAATGTGACAAAAAATCTTTTGACAATTAAAATGTTGTTTGGATACTTAGTAACACATAACAAAGCAGAAAAATCTCTTCCCGGCTAGAATTTGATAAGAAATGTTTCTTTCATTCTGTAACATCAGTGAGGTAATCTGCAAAAGCACTTCAATTAATTGCCATTTTTCTATAAAATAAAAACAAAGTTTGATGTAAAAATTTAATTTGATATCAAGCTTCAAAATGTAATTAGCAAAGAAACTGCAAAAAATTGAAAACCTCGCGAAAATAGGGCATATTCTAAAAATTGCGACTGCAATATTGGAAATTATTTCAAAATTTATTTAAAAAAAAACTTAAAAAATATCAAAAATATCCATTGTGAAAATTACAGTTTTATTAAAAACTATTTTGTATTTGGAATAAAAATTTAAAATGCATTTCTATTTTGAATAAAAGTATTGCAAATACCTACTTTCCACAAATTTATATTTAGCTTCTAGATTACATTATCCATTTGAATAATTTAATGTGGGCTTAATTAAAATGTATTCTAAGAATAGTTCGTAATTCATCAAATATTTTTCAAACAATCAGTTTTTATCGTACATATCATACATATGAACTTTGGATTTTTAGATCGGAATGTTTGGGGGAAATTTCCAAAAATAGTATATGCATACATATTTGTATTTCATTTTTTTCTGCATATTTTCGTATTTTACCCAATTCAACATATACAAAATGATAAGTTAAGATCTTAGGAGATAAAAAATTGATTTCTTCATATTCATATAAAATAAACTGCTCTTAGATTCATTAAATACACCTAAAAATCATAGTTTTAAGAATATCGCATGTCGATAGCACACACTACGGAATGGGACGCGGATTAATGGTTAAATATTACGAAAATAAGCCGAATTATGGGTTGGATTTGAGAGCAAAATGCTTTCTGTTTGCGATTATTTCGTAATTTTTCATATTGAGATCTCTGTCTTACTTAGTAAACGCAGAAGAAGATTTAAATAAAATTTGTTTTAATTAAATTCATCTGTTTTCTTAGCAGGCTGAATAAAAATTCCCGAATTCGTATTTTTTAAATCAATTGTGGTTGAAATTCCATTGTGTTTCTTTATCAGAAATATACAGGTTATATTGAAAAAAAACCTTTATCGTCTGGTCCAACCGCAATACAGATAAGTAAATGGAAAAGTTAACAAAATTTTAAAAAGGCAACTATCAGAATAGCTCTAGTTTACATACAAACGTATATCATACGAGTTTCAAAGAAGAAATTAAATTAAAATAATGAATTAAAATATGTTGTTATAATTTATAATTTAATATTTTTCTTACACCGTCAAGTTATTTTTATTTTTGTTATTACTATTATATTATATCAAATAAAAACGTCGACAACTTACTAAATTCATTATATTATTATTTTATCACTGTACTTAATCCTATCTGATAACATATTGGATATTTTTGAAAAATAAACCTTTTATGGTTCATAAAATTGGCAAAACGCAAAAATTAAAAAAATATTATAAATGAGATTGTGGCTGGTTTTTTAAATAAATTGTGGAACAAACTTTTTCAAATAAAAAGTAAAAGTAATAAAAACAACTAAAATGTATCGAAAACTTTAAAAAAATAGCATTGTGTTGTGTTCAGAATTCGAAACCGTGCCAACGGGTAAGAAGGTACGGTTTCAAATCCTGACCAACCATTTATTAATTTTTTTTTTTAATTTTTGATACATTTTAGTTATTTTTATTACTTTTACTTTTTATTTGAAAAAGTTCGTTATTTTTTTAAGAATTTTTGATAGATTTAAATTATTTTCAATGTGAAGATAATATTGGAACATTTTAATCATTAGACTAGCAGATTTATGCAATAGGTTTCGATATTTTTTATCTATTTTGGGAGAATTTCTTCATTATTAAACCTGTTCTTGCGTTTCAAATCATTTCTTTGTTTTGTCGAAGACCACTGGCTTATTGATAAAGACGTTGAAAAACTTCTTGGATGTGTGAAAAAATATATAAGTGCTAAAAAGGGGATGTTAATATTTTTATAATGCATTCTAGGCAAGAAATTGTAACAAATTTGTTACGAAATTCATAATTTATGGCTGACTTCATAAACGCAGTTTGCAAAGCAACACGAGAATGCCTTGTAAACTCATGCTTCCAGTGTTGCTTTGGAAGCTGTGTTTATGAAATCAGCCTATACTATGAAATAGAGATTACAACCAATAATGCGTGATCGTGATTAATTTTTTGTTTCCATCACGTGGGCGTGCGTCCGTGAGACGGTGAGTGGCAATTTTTTTTGCTTTATTGTAATTTTTTCCTTTTAAATTATTTTTTTTAATTTTTTTTCGTATTTCGTGGGCGCGAATTTTCGTGATTGTGACTTCTTTCGTCATTCCATACTATAGTGAAGGATATATAAGATTCGGCACAGCCGAATTTATCTCTCTTACTTGTTTTATTTATTCTTTTTTCTTAAAAAATCTTAATAATAATACAGATTCAATTTCATATATAAATTAAAATATGGAAAAACTTTATACAATATTTGCTTTTTATTTAGAAATGATTTGGGAATAGGTAAGAATACAAAATGAATTACTAATAAATAAATAAATCAATAAATTAATAAATAAATTAATAATTAAATTAAATAAATAAATAAATTAAATTGTAAATTAGTAGATAATTTAATAAATGAATAGAAACTAATAAAAACAGAACAAAACTAAATCGTCATTGTCATCTTACAGGTAATATTAAAAATAAAACATATTAATCTACATCCATTGATTCATTAATTCTATCTATATAATGCCCCCAAGCACGCGTTTTTATATTATCTTCCATAATATTTCTCTTGTCATCAGAAGAGCTAAGAACTACTTTATACAGTTTTTGCGTATAAAACTGATGTGCTTTGGATCTGAATAAAAACATTTCATCTGACAGGATCTCACTTTCAAATAAACGTTTCTTGTAGTCATTAATGGTTAACTTTTTAATTACAGACTTTTGAACACCCTTTTATTTTTTAACATCTTCCGAGTGAAGAGTCAACATAAAATACATTTTTGATCTTAAACCTAAAAACTCTGTCATTATATCTCCCTTGTTTTCATCTTTCATCATTCCTAAAACCTTCTTATTGAGTAGCGGTAAATGAAATTGATGATCAATAGGATATTCTGATGTGTCAAAATTCAAACTAATATTGCTACGGATGTCAACGTAAAAATCATCAGTTTGAATCGAATAAATAAAAGAATCAGTATCCATATAGTTGAGAGAAATGTTATCTCCGAATTTAGGCTTCATGAAACCATAATGGAATTCATACATTCTCCACTTGGAAAACTCTAGTAATGTAAAGCCAACATATATGGGAAAAAAATGGAACCAGAGTATAATATCTGGTTCCATTTTTTTCAACTCCACCGCATACATATCACCAGAAAATTTTGACAAATGCATAAAATTTGGTTTTGCAATTAATGCTCTGAGACCCAAATGATTTCTGTTTGTTGATTGCCATGATGAAGTAATTCTAATGTCCCTACGTTTTTAATGTTTTCCATTGTTTTTCCATAAACAGCATTGCTTCAAAGAAAAATCTTTTTCAAAGTAATTTTTAGCATTTGTTCTATGGAATGTATTTAAATCAATTTAAGGATTCTATGGATTTGTTTTAAGATGAGACCATTTAAAATTGCTTGTTTTAAAACTCTATAATGTATAGTATAATTTGCTTTATGGTCTAAGCCTGCAATAAATTTTTTGATTGAGATCCTCCAACTGTCTTATTTTGGTAAATCATTATGTAGATCATGTATTGAGTCGTATACTCTATATACACTTCTAATATGTAACCATATTCTGATGTATCAGATATTTTTTCCACATCAATATCAGGATCACATACCCACTCGAATTCTCTACAGGTAATATATTCTGACACTGCCCACCCATATAAGTTGTTCGCATATAAATACATTAAATATTCAGATGGTTTTGTAACATTAAAATCTTCTAAATACTTATGGTTGGCCTTAGAAAATCTTTGTGAGCATTGAACTAGTCCACCTCTTATTCTATTTTGCATGAACATATACATTTCGGAATCAGTATACAGTTCCAGCGTAACTTGAGTGGTATTGATCATAGCATCCCAAGATAGACCTGGTGCTGTATAACAGTGACATGGATCAAGATCATAAATTCCTTTACAAATTCTTCTGAAATTTTCAAACACGTCTGTTAGAAGAAGAACATCTGTCTTTAGGTAGAGCTCAGTATAGTTAAGGAGAGTCTTACAATTAAACACTCTCCATACTTTTTGAGCATGTTCATACTCGACTATAGCACATTCTTCATGCGTTAGAATATTAAAGAAGTCTTCTCTACTAGGGAGTTCAGTTTCCTCAAACTTGGTCATGGAATCCATGTAAGAGTATGGAAACACACCCTTTCTTCTAATCAGCTCGAAATTATTTTCATCAGCGAAACATGATCGAACAGTATTGAAATCACTGTTATCAAGATTTTTCGCTAATGTGTCTAGACTCGAAGCCATAAATCGAAATGAGTCTATAAATCTTATTTCGAATCCATGTTTTTTGTATAATTCAATATGAATTGACAGAGAAATAAAGCGCTCGGTGCTCTGGGAATCACTTTTAGACTGGCATTTTGTATGCCTGAAAGTTCTTTCAAAAAGAGGTGCATATCATATGCAGAAAGATTATGGAAGATAACCGGTATAAATTGAGGCATTTTGTAATTCAAATTACAATCGCTATGGGCTGCTCCGCGATAAATACCCGTAAGATGACAATGATCTCTAACATTACCATTATTTAATTTTTTATTACATATATGGCAATTTTCTGCATTATTATATTTAACTAATTCTATTGGAGACATGATCATGCTCTCAACTTTAGATAGATAATTTACATAAATATCCGTTGAGTCTTCCACAATTTTTTAAACAAATATTTTTGCTGAATCTTCCCCGAAATAATATCTATGTAAATTATTATCTCTACTAAAACTACACTTATTAAAATAACTATATGCACAAGCATGGTGCTTTTGTATATTTGTTGTACTTATACGAACACTCTCATCGACTTTCTCCAAAATCGATTCAAAGTAGGCGTAGATGACGAATGGTACGTCCAGCTCCTTGTAGGATGCTCTACGGTATCCTCATTTTCAGGTATTTTGATTACTTTTCTGGAGCATATATTTTTATGGTGATTATAAATGTAATCATCATGTGTATGGTATAAGCAGGTGTTACAAATAATAATCTTATGGGCACATGATGTTATTCAGATCGAAAAAGCCTAGAAGAGAGTGGAAAAACAAAATAATAAGTAAATGTCAATAACGAGTAAATTTTTAAAAAGAAAAGAAAACGTTTTTAATAAATACTGTGAGAACCAAAATTGGAGGACTTTTGGAACCCAGTGTGGTTGTTTGAACGGATTTTTATCCATTCAATGGGGGCTGATTTATATCGCCCTAAGTTTATTTTGCAGAGGGTTAATGGCAAATAGAGGCAGGGGCTGAACAGGGGTAGACACGCGAGCAGAGGCAGAACGTGAGCAGATCGGCAGTCAAAAAAAAAAAAAAAACAAAAACAGCCAACAGCAAGACGATACAGGACCACGTAGGACAAACAACAGCAATATGCTCTCATCGGCCACACACGCAAGAGAACGGCAGTAACAGGTCGACCTGCAAAGCAACAAACACAATTATAGTCGGATGATAAAAGGCTATAAAAGGCTGACGATAAATAGAATCGCTTTTTTTCGGCGAACATTCAAGGTAGTAAGATCAGTGCAACGTAGTGTGAAATTGTAGAGGTGAAAACAAAAATTAAAAATAAATATAAATAGTATAAATAACATTAATGAATTAAATAAATATTAAATACAAAAAAAGGAAATTGGGTTCATTTTTTTAAAACAGTGGTTCGAGTGGTGCAAGTGGCTGCAATTACAACGAGCAGTGCAAGAAAAAAAATAATAATTCGGGATTAGGTTAGCATTAATCCTTCGTTATTTGAAAGCTTGTTAGAGGCAAGGAGGATTTTTATCCACTTGCTTGGACTAGATTTTTATCTAGTCGTGGAGAATAGGGCACTAGGTCAGGGTTCAGGAGACTCCCAGAGGTTTTTACCTGGAGTCACAGGTGGAGGACTCCCAGAGGTTATCACCCGGAGTGGTAGAGGGGCTGGATTTTCATCCGGTACATAAGTTAGGAGACTTTGGAGGACATCTACAGCCACGTATTACCACGGCCACCCAGCTTTTTAATTATGGAAGTTGTGTAAGAGGACCCTGGACATCGCTGAATTATCCCAGCTTCAAACCCGTATAAACCGGATGTCCCTTACATTGGCGCCCGAGCAGGGACTTAATCGTTTAAAACAAAAAGAAAGTAGTTATACACACATACTGTTACGGACACATCAGTAAAACACTATGGTCCGTACATCGTGGGCTTATACCCTACGGAAGGAAGAGCTAACTCAATACCTTGAGGAGTTCAAAGTGGATGCCAGCGGTACAGTCGAAGAAATGAGGAAGAGGCTGGCCACGTTTATCACTAGCAGTCACGAAGACAATATACTTCACCGGCTCGAAGAGCTAGGAAACAAACATGGGCGTGATCCTACACCCCCACCCCCGAGTATGACCATGCAGCTAGAAATACCGTCAGGGTCGATGTCGGCTATAGCAAAGGAGCAGCAGGCAGCCACAGGCCCCCTGTTGTTCCCAAACCCACAACCAGCCACTAAACAAAACCTGGAGCCGCCTTGCCAAGGCAAAAAGGTACGCATAACTCACAACCGCTTGCGGGCCCACAATATTCTGCGTTCATCGATATCGTTCGAAAATGGTCAATCCGCTACGAAGGAGGGAAGGACCCCATCGGATTTATCGAGAGGGTAGAAGAGCTAGCGGAGGTATATGGAATTGATAAAGACATGCTACCCCGAACGATGCCGGAGTTGTTGAAAGAGCCGTCACTACTTTGGTTCCGTAATAACAACCGTGAGTGGCAGTCTTGGTAGAGCTTTCGGGGGGACTTCCTGAAGTTTTTGTCCCACCGCGATATTTTGAGTGCCTGAACGACGAAATCATAAGAAGGCATCAAAAACCCCGAAAGAAGTTTAAGGACTTCGTAATCGTCCTACAGAACATGATGCGCCATGCTGGATACAACGCTGAGCAACAAGTAGACCGCATCTTCCGCAACTGCCTGAGGAGGCAGCGGCCGGGAGAAATCAAACCTTGCCATAGTAAAAGCATTTGACCAGACGGAGACGAGGTTGCTGGCCAATGTACAAATTAGGAACCAGCTCAGGAGAGCCACCATCGACACGGGTGCCTCCAGGAGCTATGTGAGTGAGAGGTTGGCCAGGGAGTTGAGAGGGTGCGGGGAAGTGGCTCAAGCCGAGAGTCGTATACGCCTAGCAAATGGAACAACAGTCGTGGTGAGAGAAGTGATCAGAGTAGAAGTCCGCTTGGGTGGAAGAAGTTGCCAGGTGGAATTAGGCGTGATGCCCAACCTGCTTGACGAAGTGTTACTGGGGTTGGACTTTTTAGGTGCAATGGAGGTGGTGATAGAGTGTGGTGACCAGAGAGTGAAGTTGGTGAGCATTAGCCAACAGGTATTGGCGGCTGTAGAGGAACAGGGTACGCCAGCCCCAGAGTGAAGTGAAGAGGTAATAATCAAGGCATTCCTTGAGGAAGAGTTGAAGAAGTTCCAGGGGATCAAGGGCCCCACCCCAATAGCCCAGCATAGAATAACCCTCAAAGACGACAGACCGGCCCGCCAAAGGTACACGCAGCGAAACCCCGAGATGCAGCGGAAGATCAATGAAGAAGTGGTGAAGCTACTAGAGAGCGGGTGTATAGAGCCATCGAAAAGCCCTTACAGTGCCCCAATCGTGATGGCGCCCAAGAAGAACGGAACGCTAACACTGTACATTGACTACAGGCAGCTCAATGCGAAAACAGTAGCCCACGCGTACCTGTTACCCCGTATAAATGCCATACTCGACCTGCTGCGCAACGCCCGCTACATCCGTAGCATCGACCTTAAAAACGGTTATTGGCGAATACCGATGGCCGACGACAGAAAGGAATATACGGCATTCACCGTGCCCGATAGAGGGCTGTTCCAGTGGAAGGTGATGCCCTTCGGGCTAACGTCAACGCCACCGACGTTCCAAAGCACGCTGGACCAGGTAATAGGCGCCGAAATGGAGCCGCACGCTTTTGCTTGTCTGGACGATATCATCGTTCTGGGCGGATCTCTACCAGAGCATATGGCGAACCTACGGGAAGTGTTCAGAAGACTGCGGGAAGCCCGTTTAACTATCAACCAGGAGAAATGCAATTTCATTTAGAAAGAATTTAAATATCTGGGCCGCGTCGTGAACGCGAGCGGAATACACACCGACCCGGAGAAAATCGCTGCAATCGAAGAGTTACAGCCACCGAAAAACATACGGGAACTACGGAGGTGTCTAGGTATCGCCTCATGGTATAGACGTTTTGTCCCGGGATTCACAAAAATAGCGCTGCCGCTGACGGCTTTATTGAAGAAGGGGAAACATTTCCAGCGGAGACCAGAACAACAAGAAGCATTTGAACGACTAAAAAGGCATTTAACCAAAGCTCCAATACTAGCGTGTCCGGACTTCTCCCAAAAGTTCATCCTGCAGACAGATGCGTGTTATTATGGCCTTGGTGCGGTCCTAACACAGGGGCTAGATGGACAGGAACGGGTAATTTCATATGCCAGCCGCCGGCTAAGCCCGGCCGAAATGAATTACTCCGCCACAGAGAAAGAGTGTTTGGCGATAGTATGGCCAGTTAGGAAGTTGAGGCCTTACTTGGAGGGTTACCATTTTACGGTAATCACCTATCATCTTGCGCTTAAGTGGCTAAATTCGATTGAAAGTCCTTCTGGCAGAATAGCAAGGTGGGCGCTAGAGCTACAACAATTCAGCTTTGATGTCCAGTATTGACGAGGTAAACTGAACGATATTGCGGACGCCCTGTCCCGGGACCCAGTCAACGTATGTCAGGCCGTGCAAGGCGAAAACTTCGAGGGTCACTGGTGGCAACAGCGTTGTAAGGAGGTGAAGAGCGAGCCAGAGAAATTACCCGATTACGTAATCATAGACGGGCAGTTACAACGGCACCTACCTAGAGCCGAAGAGGACGAAGAGTGCGCACCGTGGAAGCTTTGAGTACCCTCATTCCAGAGGAAACGAGTATTGGAGGAAAACCACGATTTTCCCACTGCAGACCATCTGGGCGAGCATTTCGGGAAAGGATCCTCGCGAATTTTGGCGTGCCATAGATACTCATTAATGGTAACGTTTCGCAGTTCACCAGCACAATGTTCCGAGCTTACTTAAAGCAAATTGGGGTACAACAGCAGCTGACCGCCCCGTATACCCCTCAAGAAAATCCCACAGAACGTGCAACCGCACCGTGAAAACAATGATCGCACAATACGCTGGTGCAAATCAGAAAACCTGGGACGAACTGTTGCCAGAACTCCAGATGGCCCTTAATACGGCCAAATCTGAAACTACACAGTATAAATAATTTTAAAATGCATTTTATTAAACAGGTTTTAAAAGCGCTGAAATATAGATGAAAAACGATAACAGTCATCACTGTGTCAGTATAACATCTAAAGCTTAACATTTTCTACTTACAGAAAATATTTGCGCTTAATTTTTTTATATTACAAAAATTATAATTAGTTAGTCCCCTGAGGCTGCCTAGTTAAAAAATTCTTATGTCCTAGGGAAATAGTACGAGACAGATATACATATGTACTTATTACTCATAGCTGAGAGGATTGAGCTAAATTAACACAAATATACATTACCTATTTTAGCATTTGATCAATGTTGTCGCTATTCTCATATCAAGCATGCAAAAATAATTCTTTTGTATCCTTTTTAAACCAATATTTCAATAAAGTTTAAATCTGAATTATTTTTTTAAAGAAAACTTATTGTTATTGTAAGTGGTTCATGTGAAAAAGCTTGCAAATAAATATTAAATGAAAGCCTTAAGGGTCCTTCATAATATTGAATATTAGCTTTTAGTTAACATTACATATTTTTCGGCTGCAGACAATAATATGTTTCACTAAATGTTTTTGCTGCGTACATATAGCTTGTGATTAAAGTTCCTTAAATACATTTTATAATATCTGAGTTATTAATAAACAGCTGAAATAGTTTTTATTTTTATAACCTTGCTCAGAAAATCAAATAAATAGAAATAGTTGAAAACGCAGAGTTTTTCAAGCTTTTTTAATTTTTAAAATTTTTTTTCTTTACTAGATCTTTTCTCATTAAGTCTCTTTGAGAATAAGAGTACCCACTGTCATCGCGATCTTTAGTCATCTTTATACTGCAGGTAGCGCGATGTGTGAACCCAAGTTAGTTTCTGAGTTAATAATAAATAACTGAGATATTGTTTTTTTGTATTTTTTATGAGACAATCGAGTAAATAGAAATAGAGGAAAAACTATATTTACTTTTAATGCACGGGATGCTGCCAACTTTTTAGATCACACAATTCTGCTGTCAAACGAACTAACCGGGTGCAAATCAATTTAAACGCTAGGGTCCGATTGTGCGCTCGAGTGCGTGGTCGTAGCTCAGCAAGAACATACGTTCGGAACATTTTTTGACATTAAAGTACATAAATGTTTAATGTGTGTTAACTTTGTTTTATATAAATAAAAAAATTAAAAAATTTCAAGTTCTTTCTACTCAACATAAGAAAATTTATCTAATGTTATGTGTGGAGTTCAGGGTCGGTCTTAAAAATGCGTTTGGTCAGACATTTTAAAATTTTAATACGACGGTAATGCTATGTGTTTTAAAATATTTATATATATATATATATACACGGTAATGCTATGTGTTTTAAAATATTTATTGGAATCCGTTAGCTAGAAATATTTTAATACGCTCATGTACTTTTAATGGGCGTAACACTGTACCATTTTCTTATCACAAAATTGAATTGATAAGAAAGTCTGCCGCCTGTGCATAATTACAAGGCTCTAGCTTATCAAGAAGCTAGTTTAGAGTTAATTACAAAAGCTAGTTAATAAATATATATATATATATATATATATATATATATATATATATGGTTAGGTTTACTATTGACTACAGATTTTAACAAGAGTCCACTGCCCTTTGTTAATATCTTATTAATTAACGGTTTAATTACATGCTGATATTTATATGAATTTGAACCTTTTATTTGAGCTTCTGCTTGAAACTGACGTATGTATACATTTGCAATCATTAAGATTTATCTATAATTCTCAAAATTTTTTCAGTGTAATGTAAAGGTTTTGAATGAATATTAATTGATATTATCCTGATGTCATATTCCACTTTGTGGATATTGAAAATATTTGTCATCATTAAATTTTAGTTCGTTATTTGCATATCGTCAATTTCCTCTCTCGTCTATGTTGAAGCCATAAACTTTATATATTTGATTATTATTTAGAAGCAATTTAATATTTTCTTCAAGTGTAGATTTAGTTTTATTATTATTATCATTTTCAATAACTTGATTATAGTCTTCAGCATCATCATAATTATCAGAACTTTCATCAAAACTATTATCATCTGATAGTGGTGTAAGTATTGTATCTGTTTTATCTTCATTAGGTTGGTATTCTGATTTATAATTATCTGATCGATCATCATCATCATTATTTTTTCTGATTTTTAACTTACGTTTAGACGTTTATTTAGGTTTCATCTCATCTTTCAACAAAATTTTTTATTGATAATCAGCAATTTTTTCACTTATCATATTCAAAGGTTGAGTTATGGGTTTAAATGAATCTTCCAAGAAATTCTGTTTATCTACTGCATTTTATTTTATGGATTTTAATTTTTCCTTTAATATTTTTCTTGTCTGAACCATATCTTTTAACATTTATTATTCATTTTAATCTGCTGTATATCCCACCAAACCGTAAAGGATTGTAATACTAACCCCCAATTACTTTCTTTTCCCCAAAAATTATAATTGCGTGGATTAACTATAATTACCATCAACTTATAGATTGGACACTACCTCAAACCAACGAATGATTTCTCCAAAACTTCCAGAAGTTACTTTAGCCCTTTGGGAACAATCCCTTGCATTCCCCCGCGATTTACCCAAATGGTCACAAATGTCCCAGTTTCTCGTGGACAGATACGAAGCCGTAGAGAGGCTTAGTAGTATTCAAACCTTAAAGGCGCAATTAGTTTCACTCGTAAAACCCCATCCATCGTACAAACCTATGTTTCGAACGAAAATTTAACTTCGGCTTGCAAGTTATGTAATGAGCACCATAGCCTCAGAGCTTGCCCAAAATTCAGAGCCTTCACAGTGCAGCAGAGAATCGATTATGTGTTTTAGAATAGAGTCTGTAATAATTGCCTAGCCCTATCTCACTTAAAAGCGAATTGCAAAAGCAAACATACGTGTGTACATTGCAAAAAATCGAATCACACTCTTTTGAATATGAAGCAACAATCTCACGACTCAAACCCAAGCTCTGAAAAAACACAAACCAAAGAAAGCCCGAATAATCACTATGTGAGTCAGAAATCGTTTCAAACCGGTAATCCACCTTTTAAAAATGACACAACAGATATGTGTCCTAGTACGTCAAGGCAGTTACAAGCCAATTTCTCTACTAGCAATGAAGATATTTTATTGCGTACAGCACTAATGCAGATAGAGCATAGGGGTGAACTGTTTACCGTTAGAGCCTTGATAGATCCCGGATCTCAGCGAACATTTTTAACAGAGAAGGTAAGAAATCAGCTGCAACTACCCTATCAAAAGTCTCAGTTTGACATTATTGGTATAGGCGGGCAAAAACAATCAGCAAATAAAGAGTAAGAATTTGTTTTGTATGCCAAAAGATACGATCTCAGAGTTCCTGTAAAAGCCATAATATTGCCTAAAGTAACCAAACGTCTTCCGGCCATCTCATTTAAAATCTCAGTGTCCACCGAGCTAGCAGATTTAGATTTAGCTGATCCTAGCTTTAACAAGTCTTTTCAAATAGATCTCATACTTGGCAATGATTATGAGCATTTTCTCAATATAGAAGGAATAAGAAAGAATATTTGTGGTCAAACTTCCGTTTATAACAGCATCTTCGGATGGGTTCTCAGCGGGCCCATAAAAACTCAGTCAATTCAATCCTTCACTACCTCGGTTATCCCATCCGAGACCCAGGAACTCAATAATATCTTACGAAAGTTTTGGGAACAGGAAGAAATTCCTGTTACTCGGCCAAAATCAGTTCAAGAAGAATTCTGTGAAAAATTCTATACTGACACAACCACACGCAATAAAGATGGTAGATACTTTGTTCGACTACCATTCAAGGAAGAATATCCTGATAAAGTATTCTTAGGCTCATCCCGGTTTATAGCCTTAGCTCAGTACTCAAGCATGGAAAAAACCCTTTCCAAAGATCCCAATCTTCAGCAACAATATAAAGAAGAAACCCCATCGTGTGAAATTATATCTGAAGGTAAATATAACTCATTCTATTTACCACACCACGCTGTGGTTCACCCTGAACACAAGACAACAAAGGTGAAAGTAGTTTTCAATACCTCGCGTAAAACAAAATCAAATTTCTCGCTCAATGACATTCTATACATAGGCCCTACCCTTCAAAATGACTTAATATCCATAATTCTGAACTGAAGAAAGTATAACTACGTTTTCAGTGGCGATATCCAAAAAATGTACCAAAAAATGAAGCTAATATAATTTACTAAATGAGTTTTAAATATGTTTATACGATTAAAATAATACACATATATATATAATATGAATATTGATAAAAGAGAAGTAATGGATGACCTACATAAACAAGCGAGAAAAACTTTTAAAAGAAGACGAGTTATTGTTAAAGGAATTGATGATTTATGGCAAGCGGATCTAGTTGAGATGGGGAGTTATGAAGCAAAGAATAACAAATATCGATATCTGTTAACTGTAATAGACACATTTTCGAAGAAAGCATGGGCTGTAGCGGTAAAAAACAAAACTGCTTTAAATGTAACGAATGCTATGAAAAGTATTTTTAATAATAGTAATCGTCATCCAAAAAACTTTCAAACAGATAATGGTAAAGAGTTCTATAACAATCAATTTCAACGATTAATCCAATCCAATTAGACATTATTCAACATATAGTGTTTTGAAAACATCAATAGCAGAACGATTTAATAGAACATTAAAAACCATGATATGGAAAGGGTTTAGCTATCAAGGATCATATAAATGGATAAATAGAACTCGTTGATAAATATAATAATACATTTCATAGAACAATAAAAATGACGCCTAATGAAGTGAATTCTTCTAATGAAAAATCTCTTTTAGATACGGTCTATATTAATATGAAAATTTTTAAAAAACTAAAGTTTAGAGCTGGTGACGATGTTCGAATAAGTAAATATAAACATGTATTTGAAAAAGGTTATACACCAAATTGCACTACAGAAATTTTCAAAGTTAAAACTATACGAAACACAAATCCTAAAACATATATTTTAGAAGACTATCAAGAACATGAAATTAAAGGTGGTTTTTATGAATTTGAGCTGATGAAAACAAAATATCCGCAAACATAAGTATTTAGTTGAAAAAGTTTTGAAGTGAAAAGGAAGCACGATATATATTAAATGGTTAGGCTTTTCATCAAAACATAGTTCTTGGATTAAGGCTAACGATATATCACTATAAAAAAAATCGTATTAATTTAAAACTTATTTATTCATTCATCGAACGTTTAGATGTCGTTAACGTTAACGTTAAACGGATATTCTTCAGTACTTTTTCTCCCATTGTGTTTGATAAGAATTATGTTTGTGGATTAATAAGCTTCGATACTTATCACACAATACCAAATGTTGATGTTGAAAACAATTTATTTCATATTGGTGATTATATAATAGAGATTCCTGTGGGATCTTATGAGTTTTCTGATGTCGTTGATTTAATTAAAGATAAATATCATGATTTGACTAATGGATGTGATTTTTATATTAATGGAAATTTTAATACGTTTGTAGCATCTATAAAAAGTACATTAGACCCCATCTGTTTCTATAAAGAACGATCAATTGGATCTTTCCTTGGTTTTAGTAAGAGAGTATTACGACAACAATTGGAAAATTTTTCAGATAAAACAATTTATATAACAAATATTAATACAGTAATCATTTAATATAATATTGTGAATGTATCATATATAAATAACGTGTCAGCACATACTATTCATCAGTTTTCACTTGACGTTAGTCCAGGATATAAAATAACAGAAAGACCGGCTAGTCCAATATATTTACCTGTAAATTCGAGAGAAATATCTACACTGGTTTTAAGAGTTTTCGATCAGGACGGAAACTTAATAAATTTTCGTGAAGAAAAAATATATATTAGATTGCATTTGAAACCTATTAAAGAATGATTATATTCAACAAAAATAGTTTTTATAAGGATTCACACCAATCACTCTATCATCATCTGCAACACAACACACATCAAGGAGAGTTTCTTCTGGCAAAAGAAAGTTCTGTTGTTCTGTGTTTAAAAAAAAATTAACATGAATAGTTTAATTAATGTATTAGACAAACCGCAATTTGATAATTCAATTGTTAAAAAAGAGTATAACAGCTATAATTCATACTTACAGTCCTTTAAAACAACGATGAAATCCGTTTTACCCAGTGAAAGCATTCTTTATATTGAAGGATATGTGACAAAAGAAGACTTAACAGTCTCTGCAAATATACAACTACTGACCAATTGTATGGCTTACCTCTTTGATGAGATTCGATATGAATTAAATGGAATATAAATTCATCGTACACGACATTTAGGAATTGCATCAGAAATTAAAAACTATGTTTCGTTAAATACATCTGAAAACAATAACTTGATTAATGCTGGATGGGCTCCAACAAATAGCGACAAAAATCTGGCGCTTATTAGCGGTTGTTTAAATTTTTGCGTGCTATTGAATAATTTTCTAGGATTTGCTGAAGATTTTAATAAAATAATAGTTAACTCGAAACACGAATTAATCTTGTTAAGGGTGAAAAATGATAAACAAGTTTTTAAATCTAAGGTATTAACTGAAAAAGTTAAGTTAACTCTTATTAATATTACATGGAAAGTACCACATATTCAACTTGATGATGCCCATAAATTGGAAATGTTGAAAATAATTAATAGCCGCCGGTCATTATTACGGAATGTTAAACGCAAAATGAAATTCACCATTTTTTATTTGATTATAAGTTATAGAAGAGAACACAAAAAGTTTGGAATTTAATTTTACACTCCCCAACAAAGATGTTTTAAAAATACATATATATGTATATCCTTTGTAATGTTAAAAGAATGTAAAGTATTAGAAACAAGAGATAATGACTATCAAATGAATGATGATGTTGATATAACATCAATAAATACTACTACTACACCAACGTCGTGCTTTGAAAAAGAGGAGGAAAACTATGAGAAAGAGGATTTAAATGATGAAACTCAGAATAATCAATCTTTTTATAATTATTCTTCGTTAATAACTACTGATTCACCCAAGAAAATAAATGAAACCGCTTCAGTGTCAACCCACAAATTGATTACAGTAGATGACGTTATAGTGACATTTCGTAAGGAATTAGTTTCAGATGTTGGTGGTATACTGGACTCTAATGAGTCATTTTACCGACATTTTAATCTTAAACATGATAATGTTGATGTACCTTAATTAAATTCTTACATCAAGCTTTGTTTTTATTTTATAGAAAAGGCAATTAATTGAAGTGCTTTTGAAGATTAGCTAACTGATGGTACAGAATGAAAGAAACATTTCTTATCAAATTCTAGCCGGGAAGAGAGTTTTCTTCTTTGTTATGTGTTACTTAGTATCCAAACAACATTTTAATTGTCAAAAAGTTTTTTTATCACATTTTACAAATACAATAATAATACCGGGTTCTGATATACTGCAGGTACGCTCTGCACCTGAATATAGAAAATAATTTAAATTACACAATATATTATTTTCTATTAAGTTCTTAAACGCAGACATGTGAAAATGTACAAAAAAATGTATCTATATATTTTTGAACCCCCGAATACAACCATCCAAGGATGTAAACCGAATTTCAACAATTCAAACAATCAATCGCCTTACAAACAATATTATTAACGATCACGTTTCCCAGCCAGGCATGAACCACCGGTTTGTACGGAAAAAGTGGTCACAAATCTTCACAAACACTCTACTTATATTGGAAAGGAAATTCTTGGCCTCCCCCAGATTCTTCGCCACTATAGATTTAAATACGAAAAGATTAATATTTTTGCCAATGATCTCAAACTGACATTTAATGAAAAATGTAGATTTTCTAATAATGAAACAATAAGAAATTTACTTAACACCCACTGAGAATTTTTCGTTAAAAAGAATCTTGATAGCAATTGTTTTGCCAAACTTCATTATAACAAGTTAAAGTTTGTAAGAGGGTTTTGTAACAAATGTTCCTCAAGACAGTGCTATTAATAGTTTCCTTATGTAATTATTAGATTTAATTGTTGTAGTACGCTTATATAAAATCTCATAACATTGTACCTTATTTAGCTTATAAGATAAAAAAATATCAACAAGTAGTTTTCTTCTTTTAATTTTAATTTGTAATTTTTGTATCGAGATCTCCTTCGAAATGCAAGTACAATTTTTATTTATTTATACTTCTGGTGTTCCCCAAGGCAGTCATCTTGGTCCGATTCTGTTTTCGATGTTTATAAACGATCTTCCGAACGTTATCAACTTCTCAAATATACTGATGTACGCGGACGATGTTAAAATTGTTTATTCGTTTAATCATTTTATTGATCACGTTTATTTTCAAAGTGACCTTAATGACTTTTTTGAATGGTGCAAACACAACATGATGGAGCTGAATTTAAAAAAATGTAAAGGCATGCGCTTTTCAAGAAGTAATCTTATTGCTGTTAACTATTCCTTGGGAGGTCATCAGTTGGATTTGGTTGATTCATTTCTTGACCTTGGAATTTTGCTGGATCCGAAATTAAATTTTGTTTCTCGTATTACTTTGACTGTAAATAAAGCTAGAGGTGTTCTTGCCTTTATAAAGCGTTGGTCTAAAAAGTTTTCTGACCCTTACATTACGAAGCAGCTGTACGTGTCTCTAGTTATACCTATCTTAGAATACGGATCAATCATATGGGATCCATACTACAACATTCATAATATTCGTATTGAATCTGTGCAAAAACAATTCTTGTTGTTCTGCTTACGTGGCCTTGGATGGAGTTCCTCAACAAATTTGCCTTCATATACTAGCAGATTAGCATTAATAAATCTTCCTACTCTCAAAAGTCGTCGTACAATGTTAAATGTTTCTTTTATGATAAACCTTATCAATGGTAAAATTTGCTCTGAATTTCTTTTAAATTCTGTTAAATTTAATATTCCTTCTCGTAGTACTCGCCATTATAATCCTCTTGTTATTAAGTTATGTAGGTCTAATTATGCTTTGGCTGATCCTTTCACGAGATTATGTCGTCAATATAATTATTTGTCTGAACTTGTTGATTTTTCTTTGAATTCTAATATTATAAAGCATAAAATTATTGTTTTTCTTAATTCATAACTTATAAATTTGTATAATTCATGTAGTTTAATATTATTTTTGTACCTTGTTATTAGTCTGTAAGGATTATATCCATTGACTAATTTTTTAAATAAATAAATAAATAAAAATCATGTGTTTCTTGTTCTGTTGATTTTTATACTATTTTCAATGCAAATGGTGAGTTTTTGGCTTATCTGCCTATTACGACAACAATGTAATTGACATAATTATATTAAGCAATATTTTAAAAGGTTCCATTATATTTCTAAGATGTACTTCATAGGCTTTTCCTACTTTTATCTTTTTAGTTGGCTTTAGCCGATGATGTCGAAATTACAAAAGGTAATGAAGATATGTCCGAACATGATAACGAGGTAGATCATGTGGCCTTAGAAAGCAGACACGATTCACAAAACAAGAAAGTTCTGTATCATAACATGCAACAAAAACAGCAGCAGCAACAACAAGGTCCCGGACCAGCACGAAGTAAGATAAATTATCTGTGTAATTTTAAATGATGACGTAAAATATATTGATAAGATCATGAATATTACCATCTTAAAACAGCATCTTTAAATTATTTCATTACAGGCAATAACAAAGGCATTCCTTTAGCTTTAGAACAACCATTTGGTCCACCACCCCCACCATCACAGTTGGCTTACCAAGGACCCCCCCCACCATTATTGCTACCTCAACGATTACCACAGCCTCCACTTCAGCAGCAGCAACCACAAGGGAACGTGCAACAATCATTACCCGACTTGAGAGTAGGCGCATCGTCGACCAATGAAATATGGCCATCGCCGGTACCGGATATGGCTAAAATCATATCACTCGATGTTAAGTGTGAAAAAAATGGCATGAAAGTTTTTGTACAATTTGATAAGCCGTTCTATGGAATTGTTTTCTCCAAAGGCCACTACAGCAATATAAACTGTGTTCATTTACACTCGGGACTGGGTCGCTCTTCGGCGACATTTGATATTAATCTACACGAATGCGGTACTGCGGGTAACACCGAAAATGGTTTATATGGATATGGTCATGAGTCTGGGTCGGGTTCTTATTTCGAAAATATTATTGTAATACAATATGATCCTCAGGTCCAGGAAATTTGGGATCAAGCCAGAAAATTACGTTGCACATGGCACGATCAATACGAAAAGAGTGTTACTTTTCGTCCATTTCCCGTCGACATGTTGGATGTTGTTAGGGCTGATTTCGCTGGTGACAATGTTGGCTGCTGGATGCAGATACAAGTAGGCAAAGGGCCTTGGGCTTCTGAAGTCTCGGGATTGGTAAAGATTGGTCAGACAATGACCATGGTTTTGGCTATAAAAGATGATGATTCTAAATTCGATATGTTAGTAAGAAATTGTGTGGCCCACGATGGAAAGAGGACACCCATACAATTGGTAGATCAAAGGGGTTGTGTTAATAGACCCAAGTTAATGTCACGTTTTACGAAAATCAAGAATTTCGGTGCTTCGGCTTCGGTTTTGTCCTATGCCCATTTTCAAGCTTTTAAATTTCCCGATTCCATGGAAGTGCACTTCCAATGTACCATACAAATCTGTCGTTATCAATGTCCCGATCAGTGCTCTGATCCCAACTTGCAAGTGGGACCCGAGTCCCAATATGGTACTCCTTCGCCACAATTACATGTCGATACTTATCATGTGGGCAGTTCTATAAGCAAACGACATGTCGAACGGCGTTCGCAGCGCAGAGTTCGTGCTGCGGATAATGAACCTGAAATAGGTCTTAATCGCATTATCAAAGTTGTCTCTTCTGGTGATTTAACATTTTCGATTGACGAAAATAACAACCGCACAGCCGCCAGTGCGACAGCCCATACCGTGGTGTTCCCCGTACGTGAGGATGGTTTAATATGTATGACTACTTCTGGTTTTGCAATAACTTTGATTATTATTTTGGGGATTCTTATAAGTTCTTGCATCATTTCTACCATCCTTTGCGATCGCTTAAGACCATTCTCGACAATAACGAAAAAGCAAACAACCGTTGCCTTTACGAATCCACACCTGTCAGGTGATTTGCCTGTCATACAAATACAAACAGGGCATGGTACTCTCTCGAAAAATTGGTCGCATACATAAATAGAATTTTTTATTAGTACAAATATGAGAGTTTTTATTAAAAAACAAAGTGAATCTTTTTAATGCTAAAAATAAATAAAAATTTACGAAAAGCCTGGAAGAAAAATATTAAAAATTACTATTCTCAAAAACTTGGTTATTAAGTGGAACAAGTCTTTTCTAAAGTAAAAAATAAATAAAATGTTTCTACTGAATGAGCATATTAATCTTTAAAAGAACGTTTTTTTTAATTTGCTGCAAATTTTCCCAGGTATTATCTTCTATACGCTATTTCTTTTTAACATTAAAAATATTTAAATATCTTAAGTATCGGTTAATCTAGTTACTAATTTCTCTGTTAAAGTATAATTATTTTATTAAAAGAAATCCTTCTTTAACTATCAATTCAATACTATAGCGATTCAAATACTATCGTAAGCTTTCGTAAAAAAATTTTATTTTTCAGTTAAACTTTAATTACAAGCTTTATTAAAAAGATGAATTTTTTATTATTTTTGTGTTTTATTTTCTTAAGTGTATTTTTGTCATTTTTCTTTTAAATACGAATAAGCTGCTTAGCGTCTACTTTTGGTTTAACTTTTACAAAGGTGACAGTCAGCCTCAACGAGTTTTCTCTTTGTGTCTGTCCTACTGTTCTCTAGCTCGTAATCTGTTAGACTATAAGTCCGTCTTTTTAAACACTGTCCAAAGTATTGAATTAAGTGTATAAAATGAATTGATTTAATTAAATAAAAAGCCATCACACATACACGTATTATACTTACTAGTACTTACACGTATACAAACACAAAGTTCTGGTGCTAAGCCATATATAAAAGTTAAAATCTTTTCCATATATATTTTCACTTTTTAAATGAAGGAACAAGAAACTGTCTATTTTGTTTTTTTTAAGTTATTTTTTATATTTATTTGTTAATATAACACGAAAAATCGCTTCATAGTTGTCATTAAATATTTTAAGTTGTTTAAGTTTTACGTCATACATGTATTTGTATTATCTGCAAAAACAGTTTTTATTACATTCAATTAAAAAATTCGTTAATATGTATATTTTAAATAAATATAATATGTTTTTGGAGCATAATTCTGGTTATTTAAGTTTATTTATATTTTAAATAAAATTTATTTAAAATCGTTTTCATTTGTGCTTATGCCAAATCTTTATGTAACAATTTTGAATAATCAACTGAGACTTTCAAAAACTATAAAAGTTTATCACACAGCAAAAGATATCGGAAGCTGTTCCAAAAGCGCAGCAATTTCATAGTAAACTAAGTACAATCAATATGTAATAGACAAAGTTTTAATCGTATACAGTTTAGCCCTTTGGACCCCTTCGGTCTTACAGAAATACAAAGAGTTCAATGATTTTATTAATGATTGGTATGCTAATTTTTCTGTGTGCCATTTATATCTCACTTTTGCTTATTAAATACTTTTAATGCCACACAAAAACCGATAATTTTCTTTAAATGTGTTTAATGCAACTTTTATCACAAACAAATAATTTAAAAAATATTTCTTTCATATAAGTAGTTTTTTTTTGTAATTACAACCACGAAGGCGAAATAGCCAGCATTGCTGTCAACATGACGTATGAAATATATTCACGTTAATTTTTTTAGTGTTTCAATGCCTAATATACTTTTGTAATTTTTGATACTCTGATTTGATTTTGGAAGTTGTCTTATTGAGGAAATTTTGTTTAAGATGTTCGCAAACTTTGCAGGAATATGGGTTAATGTCTACCGCTTTTATGGTAAAAGCACCGATGAAATAAATATATATATATATATATATAAGGATTATATATATTTATATATATACGAGTAGATTAAATCAACCCATAATTAATGAAACTTTTTGAAATCAAATGAGGAGAAAATCTTAAATAATAAATTTACTATACACTTAAATTTATTTATTATTTCATTCATAATTTGTAAGTTAAAATGTAAAGAAAAACGTGTCAAAAGAAATCATTTTTAAGAATAAAATTTTTTAATTGATTTTTCTAATAACCCTTCGGGAAATGTATTAATTGTTCTGAACGTACCTGTCCTAAGACTAGTGAAAGTGGGAATGCTACAAAAAGTTACTGTGGAGTGACTGGTGAAAAGACGACGTATCATAAAACTATAACAAAAGTGCTTACAAAATTCCCTCACTCTACGCAACATCGGAATATTTACATTTTTTTTAATTTTATTTATAGTCATAATTAAGATATTATCTTATTAAAACAATAATGCATTTGGTGGTTTAGACCAAAAAAATTTGCAGAAACTTATCTTAATCTGCGTTTACGATTGTACCCTATAAAATAATAAAAAATATAATAAAATGTTTATTTTTTAAATATAGATTTATTTTTGTAAAACTTTAAGACTAGTTTAGAAAAAGGTCATCAAAGGACTAGATTTTATACTAGGCCTTAAGCAGCTATTCTGTGGCATGTTCATTAAGGACTAGACTTGGACAGATTACTCTAGGATAGTTCTGTTAACGGTTTTTAAGAAACTATTACTGGAACTGGTACGAAGAATACCACCACAGGATAATTACGTAAAGGCTAGGTCTAAAACCTCTCATCAAGTATCTTAATTATGTCAATTGACCCCCTCCAATGACAAAACCATGTAAAAGTTATCGGCACATGTCATATAAAGTTCCGGAACTCGAACCGGTTGCTAGCCTCTGGGAACCAGTCACGTGACTTGGGCAGGTTCTTTTCCCGCTAGGGAATTTAACGTAACAATTATTCAACTAATTATTAAGAATACTTACTCGGCTGGGACAAGTCTTGCACAAGATTTGTGTCCTTAAGTCTTAAATTTACGTATAACCAGTACCATCTGATGTGCTGAAATGCACAAAATATATAAGAATACTGACGATAGATGTGTGGCGTCCTACGAAAACCACGTTACTCTGTTCCTCCTGTGAAGGTTAGAACTTATGGACGTGCATTCCTTTTTTCTTTCATGAAACCTTGTATCATGTTCAATTCTTTCTGAATAAAACCATTTTGAACTTCAGCTTAATATCAATTACTTTTGATTAAAAAGCAAAATAGAGTTTGAAATAAAAATTGCATTAACTGCCCCTTTTTGTAAATAAAATATCAGTTTCGGTTGATAATTTATATAAAAACAAAAACAATTTCCAGTTTTTTATTGTTGTTTTTTATAGCTATCTAGTTGTGATCGGACGTGTCTTTGTTTGAGCTCCGTAGTGGTTGCCAATATTTCCATAATAAAACACTTGTCAAAACAAAATAGTTAACATAAATTAAGAAAAACATTAATTAAGGCAAAAATAGCCAGAGAAAACGTTAAGCAATAAAAAATACAGTCTAAACTTAAACTCACTTAAACAACAACTAAAACGAAACTAATTCAAAATCAAACTTAAATAAAAACTAACAAACTACAACATCAGTTATATATTTCTGCAATAATAAACAAACCTACATAAAGAGGGCAGATTATTTAAAAAAAAATAACCAAGAGCGAAATTTAAGTAAGACAGCAACAATACACCTCCACTTCAGTGTCTAAGTGGATGTGATACACTTAGAACCCCCATCATCAGTGTTCATGTGTGTTTCCATGTATTCCACTGTTTAGGTGGCTCGGTTGAATGTGATTTTAAATTTGTATTTATACGAACATTAGCTAAAAAATAATAATCACTTTGGATTAAAAACTACTAACCAATTTGTTCGAAAAATAATCACTTAAAATAAGAATAATTTTATGTTTGAGCGTACTGATCTTATGGAAACAATTCTAAGTGAAACAAAGAAAAGTATTTTTTCCGAAATTGAAAAGAAATTTAAAGACATTGACATTGCAAATACTGAAATTGTAAAGCTGAAAGGAGACATTACACATTTAAGCACAATAATTTTAAAACAAGAAAACTCTGTAGTTGCTTCCGACCCTCGTATTTGTGGTATTCCGTACAACGATAGTGAAGATCTCAAACTAATTATTTAAACTATTTGTGAAACTCTAAGTACTAATGCTCTTATAGTTAAGTCAACTTTACTCCATTGTAGTGAAATTGAGTTTGCCATATGAGAAAAATCCCAAGGGCAGCGGGCTTTCGTCTTAAAAATAAGACGCTTCTTCGTCTAAAACATGCAGGGATTGAAAGTGATCAACCCTTTTATGTAAACGAAAACCTTTCCCCGTATGATTACAAAATTTTTAAAACTGCCTTAAAATTAAAAAAAACTAAGGTTCTGATAGCTGCATATACTGTATGTTGTATAGTTAACGTGACCACACGTCCCGTTTTGAACTGGACCGTCTCGTTTTTAGCTACTTTGTCCCAATGTCCCCGACAACAACTCGGGGACACAAATATGTCCCGTTTTGAGAAATTCGAAAAAAGATAGTTGATTTGTTCAAAAATGTAAGAACAAATTTTCAAATTCCTCGAAGATAGTTTTTTTAATATATGTATGGTTAAATACACCACAAGTCTAGCAGAAAAATAATTTCATCTAAAGAATATTAAACACGATTTAACTGAATTTCTTATGAAATTGGTACATAAACTTAAATTACTGTTCTTAAAAAGCAAATAATAAAAAATTTGACCCCCTCTCAAAATAAGAATACGTTGCGTTTTACTTGTACGTCGCTCGACAATCTAATAATCAAAATATACAAAAAAAAAACATTGCACAAAATAGAAATTGCAGTTCTATGCATTTGCTAGGTTAACCTGAAATGCAGCAATACAAAAATCATCTTCGGGTATTGAAGCAGCAAGTGAAATTAACAAATTAAAATAGAGTTTGTTTCAGAAAGAGGCAACTCACTTTCTTCAATATTCAGTCCGCCGCACAGTGGCTGAAAATCGTTTTTCATTGGCCAAAATTCTGTAACTTTTGAACCGATCAAAATATGGAAGTAATTTTTATTTTATTGGATAGATATTTAGTTCAGCTTGACTCAGTTTAAATTACATTAAAATTGATTGAGGACTTTTTAAGGAATTCTAGGTCAAAGTTGAACTTTTGAATTTTTTAAACTTTTAGAGTGAAATATGGATTTATTATTTTTTTATTTATTAAAAAATTTAATATTTGGAAATTAATAATAATTATAAATATTTTTTGTAATAATTGAATTTTTTTAATGTTACACTTAAACAAAATTTTACACTGAAAAAAATAGTAAAATCAACTGGAGATTTTGCTATTACAGAAAAATTAAAAATTTTTTGCTGACAAATTTGCAAATTTGTTTACACTCAAAGAATAGTTACACTTAAAAAAAACGTTAATAATATTATCTAAAAATATTGCTATTACTACAGAAAAATTTATTCTTTTTTGCTGTCAAATTTGATAATTTTAAAAACATTTTAAAAATAAAAACTGCAATAAATTTTAATAGCATTTGCAACAATGGTAGGTTAGGTTAGGTTGCACAGGCTGCCGATTTCAAGCAACCGGCCCACTTGGGTCCAGAAGAATAGGTCCCTTTGTGATGCAATGGTAGGTTCTGTTTATTATTATTTTTTACTAATACCATGTTTTTCGTACTTAAATAACAATGAAAAGCAATTATAATTATTATTCATTTGACTCGAATATTGATTGCAAATATTCCATATTTTGTTCTGTGCTATCTCTATTCTTTAGTAGTTTTTTGGCTTCTTCATCTAAATCCCGATGTTCCACTTTCCATTGACTTCGAATACTGGAGATAAACGGATCTGACGTTGCCAATAATATAATAAATAGATCTTAATTTGTTGAATTTCGTGAAATTTTTCTAGTATTGTGCTCTCTATAAAATCTGTAATCCTTGTTCCTTCCACTGATAGATCTCCAAGTGGCACCAAATGATATTTAATGACATCTTCACCATGATAAAGGATTTTGTGAACTGTTGCAGGCATATTTCTCCATGGGTAGTTGGTTTTATATATTTTTGCAGTTTCCTTAGCATAATCTCCAAATTTTCTAGTGTCAATTTCTTCATTGCACGCAAGTACTTCTAGGATTATTTTAAATCTGAAAATAAGGTTTAAATCCACTCCTGTTATTTCAGATGCTGTTTCTGGATCTGAAAAGAATCTCCTTGCGGTATTGCCATCATTTGTGTTGCCTGACCCTTGTTTTGGCTGATCTATAATCAATCCAAATTTGCGATATTCATCTTGAACATGAACTCTTTGTTGGTTTCGTTGTTTCTTATTGATCCTGAAGACCCGAAATCCAAATCCTAACTGATTTTTAGTATGTGTTCCATAAATCGTATTCTTGCATGTAGTGGTGGTAATCCAAAATCATATGCATCGGTATTATCTAATGATTTTGTCGGTATTTGGTTTAATTGGGTTGATGTTGCTTGGCATATAAAGCAGCTGGATGCAGCCTTCGTGTTAGTCAAAGCCTGACCTACTTTTCCATCTATCATTGTCCGCACTAATTGGTAGCTTACTTCAATTTGCTACACATCTAACTGTAATTGTAATGGCTGTAGTGTTGCAATTTGGGCCTTAATATCACTGACTTCTTTGTTAATGGCATCATGAGTTTCTTTTTTGAATTCAAATTTGATTGGCCTGCAGTATTTCGTAGAAGATGATGTCTCATTTTTCCAAATAGCCATTATTTGTGTTGTACTAGTTGAAGGCTCTGAATCTTCTAAAATCTTTTTCAATCGCAATGGTACAAATGATACCATGAACATATCCGAGTCCGAAATATTTTCAAATACAACTTGTTTGTATTGTTTTTGTCCCGAAGAACTATCACATCCCCATTTACACAAAAGAATTAAGTTTGTGTTTCCATATTTCTTTAACTCATTTCCTGTTATTGATTGTAGCAAGCGTTCGGTTGTGTAATCAAGTAGAGATTGTAGTTGTACCTCTGCCGAAATTGGTGTGATTGTAATAGTGTCCTTTGATGGCAAACAGTCCATTTTAGCAGCGGTTATGTAATGATATGCTGGATACATATTTGAACCTTTTTCAATCGCACGCAGTCTGAGCTTAATATATTGCTGTTTTGTTAATTTCAAATCCAGAAATAATGCTAATGCCTCCTCATTTGTGTACTGTTTTGCATCACTCGAAGTTGGTATACTTTTAAGAATCCGTTTTGTTCTCACTGGACTAGCTTTAACAACTTTTTCAATGATATCCACTTTTGTTAATTGGTTCTGTGATCGTAATTGATGTAGGAAAGATTCTTTTATATTTGTACAACCAATTGCATCGTTAATATCTTTAAGTTTCCGCCTCTTAGATCTATCGCTGCAGTTGTCCAATGATTTGCGTGGTCTTCCAGCCTTATCTTGCTATGCTGTTTCTGCAGCGACAGTAAGTTGGCCTTCTAACCAGTTTGACTTTTTATATAAAAGTTTTGTTTACTGTAGCTAACTTCTTTGTAGCGCTTTGACGAAATTAGATAATTGCTCTTGCATTTCGGTGCTACACTAATTTAAGTTTAATTCGTAACGTAACTAAGAACATCTTCCTGGTTTTTTATTCTAATATACTCTTCGGCCAGTTCTTTATAACTGGAGCTCTCCATATTTTTCTGAATATTTTTATTTGCGTCTGTTATGTTTTACCACTACACCTAGAGGATTAACTTATTACTGAGTAATCCCTTATCGAATCCGTAGTTTTATACATTTTTAGATACATGTTATTCACACATTGATCTTTAATTTCATAGCAGGTAGTGCTTAAATTGCACAAAACTGCACATGTTGTACAGATCTTTATCAGGTAAAACTGTTTAGTATATCGCCAATATTTGTTGTTGTTGTTGGGTTGTTTTTTATCTTTAGTAGTTTAATTTCCCGATTAATTGTTTATGACTTTGGTTGACCCTAACATTTGATAACAGGTAAATTTAGAAAGAGATTATATGTTTACTGTAGAATTTTGTGATAATTTGTTATAATTTTATTACCAATTTTTGGCTGATCAAAACAAAGCCATTAAACCCTTTCGCAGGTATTATATTTAATTTTTTTAGTTTTACGTAGTCTAAAGTAAAAAAACATAAACTTTTAGGCAAAAAAGTGAAAATTATATACACCATTGTATACGAGTACTTTGGAGTAATTTCATTAAAATGAAAAAAGTCTTCTACACACGGCTCGTCACGGGTGCAAAAGTATATATAGCGGTAAAGAGGATACTTTCACCTTTCTCCGGGTGGTATACATTTCTTGTTCCCCTTTGTTCCCTAGAAGTTCTATTTTACTAAAGTTTAAATTTGAGAAAAATATAGTAGTTTCATAAATATTCCGTAACGCCCTTAATATTAAACACTAGAGCTCTGACCACTTACAACAACTAAAGACTATAATCCTACCAACATTATAAAAAAGACCGCAGGCCATTATCGATGATAGCTTGCGAGTAGTAACCATTTATTTTTTATAAAAAACAAAAGAAAAACACCTTTTTCTGAAATTAAAAAAAACCGTTGAGTTTGACAGCATGCCACGCTCACAATTATCAATAGTTTAACCTAATTTTTTGGTACCTTAATCTGGATATATTAGCTGTAAAAGGGCGTAAAAATTTTAAAAGTCGGTGACAAAAAAAAAGACTTTTGGCCAACGAAAAACGATTTTCAGCCACTGTGCGCCGCCGTTCACTTGAAAAATTAAGGCTAAAGAATTTTATAAAACTAGTCGAGAGTATTTAGAGCAATGGACTGTTCATAACAAAGATTTAGAAAAACTTAATTGGGCAAATTTAACTGAAGTACCACAGTGGAAAATGTTCAAATAGTTCTAGATATATTGATAGGAACATATCGATTGCAATAAAGATACGGAAGTATTCGATGAATATTCGCTCGTATCTAAATAAATACTAGGGTGGTTAATTATTCGTGTTTTTTATTTGTTCGAATAAAATTTCAGGATATTTTTTTGTTCGAATAAATGAATAATTTTAAATTTTGTTCGAATAATTCGAACGAACAAAAAATAAAAAATTACGGTTAAAACGGGATTAAAGAGCATATTAAGTTTGTTTGTTCTTTTTTTTGATTTTTCTAAATAGTTCAGATCATCATCGATACTGTCACCGATTTTTGCGTTAGTACAATTTCTTACTTTATTTATAGACTTTTTTAGATCAGTTATCAGTTACCTCAGAAACGTCATCTTATTCTTCATCGTAGTTGAAGTCATTGGCAGTAAATATTTTTATCACAAAATAATCTTGTGGCATATTGTAAAAAGGTGGTATTGGATGGGAAATTCATAGAATTCAGGAATAATATTAAAGTATTTAATGATTTTATACGCCGTTCATTAATTATTCGAATGTTCGATTATTTGAAACAAATTTGAGCCTGTGAAAAATATAACAGTGTATAAAAATTTTTTTTGTAGTGTAACGTAAAATAAGTAATGTCATTCACTATGAACAAATAAAATATTATTATATTATCTATGGATTTCCATTTCATATAACCGAACCCATCAGAACTATTCGATGTCCCGTTTTCAGGTAAAAAAATATGGTCACTTTAGATATAGTGTATGTTAAAAAACTTGATTTTGAAAATCCATGTCCCATAAAAATGCCAGATCAGCTTATCCAGTTTTTCCAAAAATTTTTATTGCCCTTAATTTATCAATATTTCTTTTAGTTATATACATACATATTTTAACGTATATTTACGCATTGCTTAGCCAAATTTTTATGTTTTCTTTTATATAGTTTTGCAACTTTTGTATTAACGTTAATATCCGATATTACACCAGCATTTATTTTGCTTCCTTTTTAAAGGGTGTCGCTTTAAACTTTCTTATCAATGATAACTGATATTGATTTCGTTTCCAAAGGCAGTATTTTTGCCGTGGTAAGAATTCTTGCAAAACAGAAAACTGAACTTAAAATTGGCCAGTCATCATTGGAACAGACGCAAATGCGCATCATGTCGTTTTGGGAAGTTCGGAAATAAACGGAAGGTGTGAGTCTTTACTTGATTTCATTCTTTGCCATAATTTCGATGTTTCAAATCTCGGATCAGAACACACTTTTCTTGTAGCAAATAGAAGAGAGGTTCTAGATATTGAACAGGAAAAAACAAACTGGGTGGAGCAAAAACAGCTTCTCTCTGAACTTAATGCACAACCGCCTCCAATAAACGATAGGCACGATACACCCTGGGGATTTTTGTATGGAGGTGAGGAAAAAAATATATTTGTCAAATAATGTAGTGATTTCATCACAAATTTAGTTTTATTTATATAGTAATACACAGAAGTAATCAAAATAAAGAAAATTAGAGAAATTTAAATATTTTTTTTTAATTTATTATTTATTTTAAATCTATTTTTAATTTATTATTCTAAAGGATCCTTAACTTCGTCGCTTATAACACTATTCTTTTTCTGTCTAAATAAAGGAGACAAATGTGAGATCATGGGATCTGATGTTACCATTATTCGGTGCATAATATCTTCGTTCGTGGCAATTCGACGGCATTTTCTGGAGTGTCTAAGGCAATATTTTGTATAGTCTTTGTTACGACTTTCCTGAGCCTCTTCGGATAGTAGGCCTATAGGAAAAATACAATTTTCAATTATATATTTTCCATGAATCAGAATTTTGTGAAATGTAGGTGGCATATTGTACCACTCGTAGCATGCAACAAACTCTTTTACCGTCTCCAGACAAAAATCACCAAATTTTTTTGGATCTAATACCTCGGTGATTGTTATAGCTTCGAGAAATAGAGAAAACCTCTTGAGTATGTTTTCATCTAGACCCGTGATTTCGGAAATCAAAGCAGGATTAGCAATGAATCTTCGCGACGTATTTCCTGAATTTGTCGTACCAGAGCCTTGCTTAACAGTATCAACCTGTATTCCAATTTTCTCTTTAAGTTCACGCTTTATCAAACATTTTCGTGCTTCTTTTATCGGACGAGTATTTTAGTCGACTCTCCCTGCTGGTGTTTCTGTTACTGATTGTGCTGTCTTGCCGTCAATCATTGTAAAATATAATTCATGTTTTACTTTAAAGTTACGATTATTTACTGTTAACTCAAGTTCTTTTAGTAGAGATATTTCCTCATCGACTCTTCTCTTTTCTTCTCGTATAACTTGAGGTGTCTCTTTAACGAATGCAAACTGTAGTGTTCTACAATACTGTGTGGAAGAAGGTTTATTATTGTTCCATACTAATTTATTTATGTCTTCACTTAATGATAATTTAAGTGGCACAACTGATGGCATATATAAATGAGAGTCAGAAACTTGATCATCTGAAAACCTCTGTTGGTATTCGCTTTGACTGGATGCCCTATCCCATCACCATTTATAGTACATTGTTAGATTTCCGCTTTCAATTTCATTTATTTCCTTTACTGACTTGGTCTCTAGGACTCTTTTAGCAGTATGATCCAACAGATTTCGCAGAGTTACACTGCCTGAACTTTCAGTAATAGAAATTCCTTGAGGATAACTGTTAGTTTTTTTTTCGTGAGTTCTTTGTATGGTACGAGTATTTTGTACCCTTCATTTTCTAACCAATGCATTAGATACTCGTATTTTTCTTTTGTAAGTTCAAGTTTTGTAAACATCCCCAAAGTTTTTAATGTACAATTTTTGTGGTTGGTTTTTGAAATACTAGAAGTAAAATCAATTAAATCAATCATAAAAAAAGCCATCAATGTTTTTTCCAAAGAATTTTGTGCATATCTCGATCAAATTTTTTCAATTCATACCTTTACTTAATTGTGAATAAAAGCGAAACGCGTTCATCGATTTTCATGATTTATGTTTCATTTAGTTCATATGTTATGCGACTTTACGTGAAAGTAATAGGACACTCTTTAACCGTTTTGGATTTTTTATGAATTAAAAAAAATTTAATTTTTTGGGCAAAAAATATTTTTTTTCTCATACATTTATTTATAACTGCGAAACTGTTGCCTATATAGCGAAACGTTATATAAGCAGATGAAAGTAATTGTAATTCTTAATTTTTCTAAATTTGTTTAAGCAAAATCCGACTAGTGGCTCTTGAGTTATGTTAAACAAAATAGCCTTATCAGAATTGAGTCACGAATCAATCAGCTGAAAAATGTTGTACTGTGTAATGCAACAAGTTGAGAGGTGGCACCTGGTGGCACTCAAATTGATTAAAAATGTAAAAACAGATATGAGACAATGTATTTGTAGTGATTTCTAACTGTGGGAAAGTATGCCTAAAATTGCAGGTCATAAAAATAAACAAAAAAAATTAAGTCTCTGCAGAGTTTATTTTTTCAACTTTAGTATACTGAAATATCCTATTTTAAATAAAAACGTTAGCTCACATAATAAAATAATATTCGTTTTGAAATTCTTAGGTTTAAATTAAGTTGGTTCGGTAAAACGTACAAGTACTGAGTTTGAGACGGCTATAAAAAACTAGCAGTCAGATCGGAGTAATTCATTTTGATTTGATTGTACCATTTAGTCTAAAATTTCAAAATATCACTGCATATTGTATGAAGAGTAAGTTGACAATTTGACTTTTTTCCGCGAAATCCCCAATGTGCGATATCGATATTCTGGTTGAAAATCTGAATAATGCTTTCAACTTAGCGACATCTGAAGCTTGCAGGACCTAGTGTCTGACAGGGTAGGAGTAAACCACCATGGTGGAGCTCTGAAATAGCAAATGCTCTTAAAGAGTCCTGCAGACAATATAATGATGCCAACTGGTTCGACTATAAGTCCTCCGTAAACAGATTCAAAAACCTGGTAAGAAATGCAAATCAAAAATCCTGGAAGTCATTCTGCAGTCCGGTGGATGGCGCTTCAGAGACCAGCAGACTGCGTAAAATCTTAACAACCATTCTATCAACTCCCAGTGTCATCAAAAAATCTGATGGCAGTTGGACTACTAGTGGACATGTTATCCTTGTGGCTCTAATGGACACGCACTTTCCCAGTTGTGCTCCGTACACATGCGAATTTATAGCAACCACATACGATACCCCTGATTGGCTGCATAAAAAATCGCCCAGAACAAAAACGCCCAAAAAAGTTTATGTAATATCGCCCAACTTAAAAATTGCCCAAAAATTATGAAATAAAGTCCAAAAAACTAAAAATGAAATATAGTCCAAGAACTATGAAAAAGGACCAAATATAAATGAAAAATCACCCATTTTTTATTAATGTACATATGTATTTAAAAAAAATTTAAAAAGGTTTAAAGAATAAATTTCAATTGTGTCTGTTACTACTGAACGGCATTAAAGACATTGATATTGGCCATTGGCCAAACTCCTAGCTTGCAAATACACATTCCCGTCAACATTTTAAATATCTGCATGTCAAAAAATGACGTTAGCATTCTTCTGCATAAATACAACGCATATATGTAGATGAGCCTTTCTCATCTATCTGATAATGTTCTTCAGTAGTTGTTCTTACTTCAGATTCTGTATCAGAAAATTCGTTCTCGAATATATATCCTCATATGATTCCCAATCTGAGCAAATATTGTTTTTTTTTGGAAAAGCGATACAATTTAAAAATTGCATAGAAGTAATGGATCTACATTCTAAAGCAACTGTCGTCTCTTAAATTTTCCGAACCTTTTCAATATATTGGTGTCTTAAATTTTTTTTACCCATAATACCAACACTCTATATAAGTAATCTAATGTCTCTACTTTAGCAATATTCTTTTTCGCGAAAGAGTACAACAAATTTGAAGAAATTACCCCATATTGGAAAAATGCTTTCTAATACTCCATTATAAGCTTCAATGGCTGAAGTAGATCTCGTGCATAATTTATACTCTGTCAAAATTTTTTTGTTTTTCCTGTAATAATATAAAACAATAACTACATTTTGTTATAGGGGAACCTTAGAACTTAACTTTTTGTATCCACTGTTTATCAAAGTAATTGCAAAATTGTTGGAATTTGCAGTTCTCGTTGAAATGGCTTATTTCTTCCTGTATAAATAAAAATAACGCGGGTATAATTTTCGCCGGTAACAATAGCAAACGCGAAATTTTATGGTAGACATCATACCCTCATCGGTTGGATCTTATGAACTCTGGAAGGTTTTAAAATTTTCGTGATATAATACGCCTTATAGCCTGTCCAAAATGAAATGAAACCAGCACCCATGAATCTTAAGGGAAGCAGATTTTCTCCACCATAGTATTGCTTACTAATGGCTACATAGAAAAACTCTAGTAATAAAGGTAGGATATCTTAAAATTTTAAATTAATTTGCAAAAACGGTGCTGCTATTAAAGACCCTTAGCGTAGCAGGACTTCGGCCAGGCTTGTGGATTTCAATACCATGGTATTTCCCATACTTGGTTAAACGCCGCCCTTATACAACTTACTGCATCTGTTTATCCAGTTACTCCAGCGGTAGTAATGCAATTTTTTTATATCTTGAATTGCTTTCAGCTCTTTGAACAAAGATTCATGAACGCCATGATTATGCTGAACGAATTTGTTAGGTTTCAGAACCGTTCCAGTGTCATTTAGAAACTCTAACCGAGCTTTGCAATTTCCAGTATAAAACACGTAATAAATTTGTATAGCAACTTTCGTCTTTAGCTTATATAAACTATTTTCATCTGTTAAATATATTAGATTGCTGTTAAATTTTTTACCGTTTATATATTCGAATTGTTCCATTTTTACTTGTTATAATTTTTATGTTAGCAGGTCAACAGCTTAAAATCAACTAAGTAATGATAAAACATCAATTTCGTAAAGGAAAAAACTAGATTTTACAGCATACACCGTCAATTTTACGCATCAATTCAAGAATTTTTGCAAACTTTAATTATGAAATATCGCCCAAAATTGTGGGTGATATTTCATAAATATTTTTGGGTGTTTTTTCATAACCAGAAAAATACACAATGAAAATACACCCAAAAATTATGAAAAATTGCCCAAAATTTTTAGGCTATTTTTTATATGAAATATGACCCAAATTTGTATGCAAATATTTTGGGCGATATTTCATAAATTTTTTTGGGCGTTTTTGTTTTGGGCGATTTTTCATGCAGCCCCCCGGATTCCCTTAAATAGGGAAAACATCACATGGGCCTTAAACAGTTTTAATACGTTTAAATTAGCATGTCCCGATGGTATTATACCTGATGACCTTCAGCAGAACGCTGACTTGATCATCCCATGGCTTACTCGGATATATTTCGCCTGCACTGCGTGGTCTTATATTCCGGAAGCATGGAACAAATGCACCGTGTTTTCATACTCAAATGTGGAAAAACAACGCATATAAACGCAAAGGATTTAAGACCAATCAGTCTATCATCCATTCATCTAAAAACACTAGAACAGTTAATTGATCTACATCTCAGTTCGGTAATTAACTCGAACCTATTATCTAGCTCTCAACATGCCTTTAGGAAGGGAAAATCTGTTGAAATGGCGCTACACTCGCTTGTTGGTTACATCGAAAATTCCATAAAGCATAATGAATTTGCTCTGGCAGCCTTTCTAGACATAGCAGGTGAGTTCAACGACATAAACTAGAAACCATCATAGTGGCTCTGGTAAGACTAATCTCATGAAGGAATTGTTGACTAATAGAGCCATCATATCTACGATGGGATGTTCAAAAATCTATAAAGTTACAAAGCGAGGTACGCCGTAGGGGGGGCTCCTCTCTCTACTCTTGTGGAACCTTGCAATGAAAAGGGTACTGGTGGAGTTAGACTCCAACAGATTTAAATCACTATCCTACGCAGTTGACGTTGCAAAATTCGTGTCGGGTAAATACCCAGAACAATCTCGCATCGTCTACAATCAGCTGGCCTCAACGTTAATACAATGAAAACGGAGCTCTTACTGTTCACGAGAAAATACAAAATACCGTACTTCACTTCACCAACTCTTAATGGAGTCACACTAAGGTTATCCGACAATGCGAAGTATATGGGTGTCGTCTTAGAGTCTAAGCTATTAGGAAACCTAAGCATACAATCAAGAGCTGCGAAGGACGCTATTTGTCTCTATACTTGCAAAAGGGCCATAAGCAACAGATGGGACATCAATCCCAAAAAAGTCAATTGGGTCTTTGAAATGGTCGTCAAGCCCGTAATAATGTGTGGAGCAGACGTGGTAGTCTGGCTTAGGCAAATACGGTGCAACACGACAAAAAAAGAACCATATACGGACAACACTGCGTGATAAAAGACCAAAAAAAGAAGACCCGTGTCTCCCAGTTTTGCCCAAACTCATGCACTTTTTTTATAGGTCCCCGAAGATTTGGGGCCACGGTGTCATTTTTGCAAAATACTGATCATTTTCTCAGGCTCATATCTTGCAAATCGTTCGGAAATTTGATTTACTCTCTGAAGCAAAGTTGTGAATCTTGTCATAAAGAACAAAAATTATGAACATATAAAATACACTTTTTTACACTGTTCAGGTCCATAGGTCCCAAACCGTTAAAAATTCAAGAAAACAATCAATTGTAGAAATGTACCTAAGACCTCAGCAAACAACTTTTTAGCGCATATGAACTTCCTAAGAATGATTCTTATACCGTTTAGGTAGCGCGCTTTGGGGGCCCATAAAAAAAGTGCATGACTTTGGGCAAAATTGGAAGACACGGATCTTTTTTCTGGTCTTTCATCACGTAATGGTTTCCGTATATGGGTTTTTTTCAATGACTTAAAAAATTACACACAGTGTTATTAAGTTCTTGTTGCAACAATGATATTGTTTAAACTTTTCATTTGTTTTTATTTGGGTTTGGGTATGAGGGTGAGGGGAAATTTTGTTTGACATCACTCTATGCAAATGTATAGCAGTTGTTGTTTTTACATTTTCTACAAACCTCTTACAACTACAATTAGAGTTGAAAAAAAGTCAGCCTAGGTAGTAATGGTAAAGTAAGAAAACAAAAACAATTGGTTGATTATTGAGTTCTTGTTACAACTTTGATATTGTTTAAACTTTTCATTTGTTTTAATGAAGGTTTAATATAATATCTCCAGTTGTTCTTAGAAATATTTGGGTAAAGTTCGCTGTTGATCTGCATTTGCAAGAGTGAAATGCGCATAGGAACAAACTATACCTGTCAATAATCAATTTGTTTTTAATAAAACTATTGATATTTTACTACATATGTAAAATATTAATTTTGGGAAAAAGTGCAATTCAAAATTTAAAATACCAAAACATTTTAGCTATTTCCAAAAAAAACACCAGTTATTAACCTGACAGCACCGGGTCAAAAAAACTCGTGCATGCATCAATTTATACTGAATGTATAGCTACAAACCTTTTATAACCACAATTAGAGCTGGAAAAAAGTCAGCCTAGGTAGGAATGGTAAAGTAAGAACACAAAACGAAATTTTTGATTATTGAGTTCTTGTTACAACTTTGATATTGTTTAAACTTTTCATATGTTTTAATGAGGGTTGAATATAATATCTCTGTCGTTCTAAGAAATATTTCGCTAAAGTTCCTTGATTATCTGCATTAGCAATAGTGAAATACGCATAGGAACAAGCTATACCCCTCAATAATCAATTCCAATTTGTTTTTAATAAAACTATCAATATTTTACTACATACATATGTAAAATATTAATTTTGGGAAATAGTGCTGTTAAAAAAATAAAAAAAATTAAAATACCGATTGCAAGGTTGGCACTATACCTTCCCTTTTTAATAAAATTATATCTAATCCTAAGTATAAAAATATTAATTATATTTAAATATATATAATATGATAATAAAACTATATATATTTTTTTCATTTACAATAGTTTTTTATATGTAAGTAAATATATTTTTTGGAATAAACTTAAATAATAAGAGTGATCATTGTTTTATATAATAATAATTTTTTCTGTTTTTATAAAATATTTAATTGGGAAATGAAGTTTATGTAAAAGTAAAAAGTTTTACAGAACTGATAACGAAATTTTTGTTTGTTTTGATTTCGTGTTTTAATTTTGAATCAAGAAAAATTTTTAATTTTTATAATTCTATTTTTATGAACAGTTTTTTGTTTCTTTGTTAAGTTATTATAAATTGTAACTTTTACAACGCTAACATTTTAACGATGTAATGACCATCACCATATTCTTGTATGTTTTTCATAGGGTTCTTTTTTTAATAAAGCACTATCGTTAACTTTGAGTGCTGTCGGATTTTCAAACCTGTTATAAAAGCGTTTATTTCTTTCTTTGTGCTTATCAATTAGGTTCATAGCAAGAATATGAGTTTTCTGTAACCTGTATCGGATTTCTTTGCTATAATTGACCACGTTGTACACTGGATTTAAATTGTTAGTTACTACATATGTCATCGCTGCTTTCCTACCAAAAATAAACTCGAGAGGAGTGATTTGGTTGTCAAATACTGAGCTGGGAGTAGTATCATGGTAAAAACTGAAGTATTTCAGGTACGGGTAACACTCAGTTCTCATTTAAATACGCCCTGATATATTCATTAAAGACACGATGATTTTGTTCTACACTACCAATGCTTTGATGATGATATGCACTTGAAAAATGTACTTCAATCTTTAGCAATTTACACAATTCAGTAAAAATAGTATTTCAATTCTGTTCCCTGATCGGATCTTATGTTGTTCATCTTCCCGTATATCAAAATAAAGTTCTCAAGGATTGCGTGAATCACCGTTAATGCCGATTTATGTGGTACCGAAATATTCACCAAGTATTTCGTCAAACCACACATTAGTGTCGAGACTTATTTGTTACCATAAGCAGAAAGAGGTAATGGCCCTTTACTATCCATAATTACCACGTCAAATGCTCTTATTGGAGTAGGCGTTAAAATCAATTTTTCGAGAGTACGAGGCTTGGGTTTATTTACACTACATTTCCGACTATCCCTTACAAATTTTGTAATGTCCTTGGTCATTCCTTTCCAAAAATATTTTGTTCGAATATTCGCATACAATTTTTTCTGACCACAAGGTCCGCCTAGTATTGGATCATTGTGGAATATTTGCATCAACTTTTTGTCAACTAGCGATTCGATTATTGGTGTCAACACAGTTTCAACACTTTTTTAAATTTTCGTTCCATGATCTTTGTATTGAACAAATCGAAAAAATAGGTCACATTTACATGTAGTTTCTTTAACAATTACAAAATCCAAGTACAGCTATTTTTTAAATTTCCTCAACTCATTTATGCGCATATATACCAGTCTTCTACTTTCATAGAACAGTTCAGTCTTGATTTTCGAAACCTTCTTATCAAAACTGTAAGAGAATTTATCATAGATTTTTAATCGAATGAATTATCTTAACTTTCAACGCCCTTTCTAGACTTTGCTCGATAATATGTTCTTAGTAAAGTTTTTTAACTAATTTATTAAAATTCTACATAATGCATCCGCACCTACATTCTCTTTACCTTTTATGTGCTCAATTGTGAAATTATATTCCGAAAGATCTAATCTGATTTTTGTTAATTTCGAAGTTGGGTATTTCAAGGTCGGTAACTGGATCGTACCGTGAAAAATGTACCACAGATATAGGTTCGGAAATAAGTAATTGCAAAATAAATTGACAAGAGTTTAAGCTCTATTATGTTTTTTTTCAGATTTAGGAAATGATTTTGATGCAAATGGAAAATAAATTTCCTATACTAATTTGCAAAAACCACAATTTTTTGTAGCAGTCGTTTTAGACTATTCTGGCCGAACACCATCAGACTTATCTGTATTGATATTGGACCAGACGATAAAGGTTTTGATTCAATATAACCTGTATATTTCTGATATAGAAACACAATCAAATTGCAAATTTTCTGAAAAAATTGTAAAAAATTTTGCACTTGTTTTAGAAAAGAAAACGCGATAGCTACGCTTTACAAATTTTCCCCAAACATTCCGATCTAAAAATCCAAAATTCAAAGGAACTGAATGTTTGAAAAATATTTGATGAATTGCGAACTATTCTTAGAATACATTTTAATTAAGCCCACATTAAATTATTCACTTGGATAATGCAATCTAGAAGCTAAATATAAATGGGTGGAAAGTAGGTATTTGCAATACTTTTATTCAAAATACAAATGCATTTTAAATTTGTATTCCAAATACAAAATAGTTTTTAAAAAAGTTTAATTTTCACAATGGAAATGAAATTTTTTTAATTTTTGTAACCTATAATTTTGCTGTTTTTTAATCAATGTTGAATCATATAATATTCCTGCTGTTCGCATATTTTTAAGAATTTTTTGCATTTTAGAGATTTTTTCAAGACTATGCGCTATTTTCGCAGGGTTTTCAATTTTGTAGTTTCTTTGCTAATTACATTTTGGAGATTGATATCAAATTAAATTCTTGCATCAAACTTTGTTTTTATTTTATAAAAAAGCCAATTAATTGAAGTGCTTTTGAAGATGAAGTCACTGATGTTACAGAATGAAAGAAACATTTCTTATCAAATTCTAGCCGGGAAGATATTTTTCTGCTTTGTTATGTGTTACTTAGTATCCAAACAACATTTTAATTGTCATAAGATTTTTTATCACGCTGTACAAATACAATACTGGGTTCTGATATACTGTATGTACGCTCTGCACCTGAATATAGAAAATAAGTAAAATTACACAAGTATAAAACAGGATATAAGCATCAATTTTGCCTTTCTTCTGAAATCACAAATATTCATAAAAAATTAAACATTAATACATTTTTAAAACAAAACTAAAATTCAATTTCATTGATTTTGTACATAGTGTCTTGACGATCCATTACATTTCTTTAATAGATATAAATAATATAAAAATAATTATGGTTGTTTATATACGAAAAGAAATATAAGCGATAAAAGATACTGTAATATGCATGCATAATATTATACTAATAAACGTACAAAAATAAGTTTAAAGAAACAAACAAAACAACAAATCTTTCGATTGTTTATTTATGCACATGTATACACACAATAGTAGATGTAGAATGGGGGCACAGGTAGAAACTCGACAAAATTGAATGGGAGCACAAAAAGAAACGCGGTAAAATTGAATGGGGGCACAAAATGAAACCAAAAATTTTTTTCCAGGCTGGAGTGGTGGATAATTTGTGTCAGTAATTGTGATGTGATCTTCGGTCTGTTTGTTATATGTCTGTCCCACTATTCATTTCACTTTATATATTATATTAGTGCTTAAAAATATGTTCTGCAATCTATCTGTCGCCTTGACATTAATTAATGATTCATATTACAAATAATATTGTTAATAGATTTTTTGTATTCAATTGTTTATATCAAGTCGCTTAGATTTTGAGTTTGCTTTAAACTTTGATGTGATCTTAGGTTTTTTTAATTTTTTTTTCTATATGAAGAATAAGAAAAAGCATTTTTATTAATTATAGTTTCAGTTAAATTCTTTTGGTTTTATTATTCTGCTTTGATTGCATTAGCTTGATTGCAAAAAAATCTTTACAAGATTTTTCCTACGGTCCTTCATGGCAGAATTATTAAGAGTATAAACAGACAATTTCTTCATAGTGAATACATCAAATAAAAACAAATTTAATTTAATATATTTAAAAAAAATAAAAATTAATAATGGAAGCATCAACATCAGCATCATCAACATCATCTTCTGGGCTAGATCAAACGAAAATCAATCTTTAAGATGTGAATACTGTAAAAAATAAATCCAAAGGAAATTCTTTTTAAAAAAGCATATGGATATGCACATTCAAAAACAGGAGAATGTAAACTTTCAGTGTACAGTGTGTGGAATGATTATGAAAACTTTAAGGGGTTTTCAAAATCATAAGAAAAGCCATGAAAACGTTATTCATTGTGCTAAATGTAACGACGATGTTGCAAGGATTGACTGGGGACATCATCTTCGTATGAGAGCACATATAGAGAAAAATGGATTCATTGCAGAATAGAGTAAGAATATTCAAGCGATTTCATGGAAAGGATAGAAGTATATACGTATATAAATGCTATTCATGAAAATATATACATAGAAGATTTCTTTAACGTCGCTGAAGAAGAAGTGATCCAAATATTGAAAGCAGCATTGGAGAAACAAATTAATTTTAAGCTTAATTTTGAGGTCCAATGCATTTATGTGAAAAATCGTGAGGCCTGTATAGCAACGGAAATTATTTCCCATGTAACGAAGATGAAGTCAGTTAACCAATCCCTTATTCTGAGGGAAGTTTTTTTAGAAAAGACAGAAGATATTAAAAATAAAATGCCTGAGTTCCAGGAAAGGGATAGTGGATGGGCACTAAGCCAAATATGTCTGCTTAATATCAACATAAACCAGCACAGCATACTGAGAGGATCGAGCTATATTCCTCTGCCATACAAATTAAATAAAGTAAAAGCATGCTCAAATATAAAAAAAGATGATGTGTTTTGTTTCGAGTGGTCAATCATAGCTGCTTTAAGAACTTCAAGGAATTAGAAGTGCTCAGCATACATTGACGATATTTCGAACAACATTATATTGGTGGAAAATATCCGATTAAATTTGGCTAATATGAAATTTCCCGTAGGTTTAAAGGAAATAACTATATTTGAATCTCAAAATCCAAATATTAGCATAAATTTACTTGGATTTGATACAAAGGGAAACCAAATAATTGGTCTATATCGTTTATGTTGAATGTACTAGACGACACTATGTACTCATAAATGATCTTTCAATGTAAGTCTAAAAACTTATATTCCCAATAACGTTATTATTAGGTATACTACATTTATACTCTTCTTTTTTAAGTTATTCATAACCATTCCTTATTAACGCAGATTTTGAATGTCTCTTAGAAAAAATTAATTGTTATATTAGTAGTAAGACAGTAAACGAGCAGAAACACATCCCCTGCTCATTTAGCTATTATATAAAGTGTAGTTATAATGATGTTTACTCTAAATTAGTTACGTATAGTGGAAGAGATAGCCCCCAAGTATTTGTTAGAGAATTAACTGAGGACACTAAAGAAATTTTTAATAAATATTTAAATAAAATTTTTCCAATGAAAGAGATGACCGATGAAGAAAATCAACAATTTAATAATGCTCAGGACTGCAAACTTTGTGGCAAAACCTTAGAATATGATAGAGTTCGAGATCATTGTCATTTGACTGGTCGTTACAGAGCTGCTCTTCATAACCACTGTAATATAAACTCTCAAATAAAAGGCTTTATTCCAGTGTTTTTTCATAATTTTTCTTGCTATGACAGCCACTTATTTATTGAAGAACTTGGGAAAGTTGAAGGTGCTATAAATGTTATACCAATCATTAAGGAGAAGTATATATCCATAATTAAAACCATTCCAGTTGAAAACAATAGTTTTCAACTACGCTTTTTAGATTCATTTTGGTTTATGGCATCGAGTATTGATGCTTTATCAGCAAACCTTAATACAATGACCAAAATGGATCGCTTAACTATCACACAACGTATAAAAATTATCAAAACATACTACAAAAATGGTGATTCTGCCACAGCCACATATCATGCTTTAAGAGGAGATTATGGTTTCCATAATCGTCCAACTACGCAAGCAATTGGCAAAATTGTGAAGAAATTTGAAGAGACTGGAGCGGTTACAAATATTGTAAGGCCTGTGCATCATCGTTTCGCTCGTTCCGCTGAAAATATCGCTGCTGCAAGTGAAAGTGTTGCCGAAGACCCGAATGTGTCGATTCCTCGTTATGGTCATATGATAACCGACTTTTTTTTGCCTGGTATTGCAGAATCCGACTTCGAGAATATGTGGCTTCAACAAGACGGTGCCACATGCCACACAACTCGAGTGAATATGGCTTTATTACAAGAGACATTTCCTGGCCGCGTAATTTCTCGTCGTGGCGATATCAACTGGCCACCAAGATCATGCGATTTGACACCTTTAGACTTTTTTTGTGGGGCTACGCGAAAGACCGTGTTTATGCAGATAAACCTTTAACTCTTGAGCATTTAAAAACCAACATTCGTCAAGTTATGGCTGAGATACCGCCCAATATGTGTCAAAAAGTGGTCGAAAATTACCTCAAACGAATCAATGCTTGCAACACTTCGCGTGGTGGTCATTTAAATGATGTAGTGTTTCACACATAATGTCAACGTTCAAACTTTATAATAAAAAAGAAATATCATGAAAAAAAATATTTTATATGTGTTTTATTTAAGTTTACTTTTGAAACCGCAAAATGGATAACCCAATATTATATAAAGGAAAATGGCATACGAGGTGGGCTTGTTCAGTGTTCATTGAGACACACAAAAGCCAACAATAAATATATGGATAATTTTGATAGTGCAAGACCATCAGATTATTTCATGTATTTATATGCCAATAATCTTTATGGGTGGGCAATGTCACAATATCTACCGTTTTCAGAATTTGTTTGGTTAAATAATGATGAAATAGATTCCTTAGACATTATTTCTGTTAAAAACAATTCGGACGAAGGTTATATATTGGAAGTTGATTTGGATTATCCCAAGGAATTGCATGACCTGCACTATGCTTTGCGTTTCTGCCCAGAGAACAAAGTAGTTCCTCCTAGTACAAACTTATTCATTTTCACATGTCAAATCAATTTCGGTTAGTACGAAATCCCATCTATGATGAATAACTACTCTATATATTTCAGTCTCTCTTGCTTATTCAGCGCCATTGGCTACTGAGAAATAAGCGGTACTTAATCATGTTGTTAGGTTTCTGTCATTTGTAGTTGAATTTCTTTTTTAGTATTCAACCAACTATGACCAAGTAAACATGTAGATTTTTGACGCGTGCCATCGTTATTTATAATTAATGTTTATAAGTAATTAGTCGAACTTTTATTAATATTTTTATATATATTGAAACGATTAATTTTGGCTCAAGTTCAAACCCGAATTTACCCATTTATTTATTCTAATTTTTTATTTTTAATTTTTATTAGAAAATTTTTTGGATAAATTCATTAATATTTTTTTATTAAGAGAGTACTATATATAGAACAATTTTTATTATTCATCATACTAGCAGAACGGATCAGTACTGATTTCGAGGTCGCTACACCATCTCATCAGCGTTCTTTGTTCAATTTTACCACTTTTGACGGTGGATACTAGTGATCAGGAATATCAACTATTTAACCGTATTATTTAACAAATTAGGATACGAAAAGTACAAACTTATTCATTTTCACATGTCAAATCAATTTGGGTTAGTACGAAATCCCATCTATGATGAATAACTACTCTATATATTTCAGTCTCTCTTGCTTATTCAGCGCCATTGGCTACTGAGAAATAAGCGGTACTTAATCATGTTGTTAGGTTTCTGTCATTTGTAGTTGAATTTCTTTTTTAGTATTCAACCAACTATGACCAAGTAAACATGTAGATTTTTTGGGATTTCGTACTAACCGAAATTGATTTGACATGTGAAAATGAATAAGTTTGTACTTTTCGTATCCTAATTTGTTAAATAATACGGTTAAATAGTTGATATTCCTGATCACTAGTATCCACCGTCAAAAGTGGTAAAATTGAACAAAGAACGCTGATGAGATGGTGTAGCGACCTCGAAATCAGTACTGATCCGTTCTGCTAGTATGATGAATAATAAAAATTGTTCTATATATAGTACTCTCTTAATAAAAAAATAATAATGAATTTATCCAAAAAATTTTCTAATAAAAATTAAAAATAAAAAATTAGAATAAATAAATGGGTAAATTCGGGTTTGAACTTGAGCCAAAATTAATCGTTTCAATATATATAAAAAGCAACTAATAATTTTGAAAAAGATTTTTTCAAACTATTAAACAATGCCGTTTATGGAAAGGCCATGGAGAATGTAGAAAAACGGAAAAATGTATATATTGTGACAAAGTGGGAAGCAGAGAGGAAAAACCGCAGGGAAACCGCAGAGCTCATATTGCTCAACTCACTTTCCATAGCATATCCCGTTTTGGAGACTATATGTTCGCTGTTCAGTTAAAAAGAATGAACATAAAGTACAATAAGCCCATGTCTTTAGGATTTTCAATTCTTGAACTATCGAAATGGAAAATTTATGATTTTCATTATGATTATATGAAACCTAAATTTAAAACTGATCTTAGTTTAAATTATATGGACACAGATTCATTCATTTACACGATTAGGACAGATGATTTCTACAGAGAAATTTCCCACGATGTTCATGAAAGGTTTGATACTTCCGATTATCAATCTGATAATAGATTTGGTTTACCCTTGGTAAACAAAAAAACTTTAGGAATGATGAAAGACGAAAACTCTGGAATTATAATGCAAGAGTTTGTAGGCTTTAGAGCAAAAATTTATTCCATTAAAAATGATGATGATGGGGAAGTTAAGAAGTCAAAAGGGGTTAAAAATGGAATTGGGAAGAATACCATTAACTGATTATAAAAAGTTTTTGATTTCCAGATAGTATGTATTCTTTTCGATCATATAAACACCATATATATACTCAAAAAATTAATAAAGTTGTTTTAAGCCCTAGTGATGATAAAAGATTCATAAGGTTTGATGTTAAACAAACATATGCTTGGGGGCATTATCGATTAAAAATAGAAGATTTTGAGTTGCATGATATTACGGAATATTTAACGGAAGATGCAAGTGATGATAATAATAAAATAATAGATGTCTATTCAACTTCAAAAAATCATATTGATTCTAATTTGAATAGGGAAAATTTAATGGATTTTGAAAATTGGGACAATGATGGGAATGAACAAATGTTTATAGAAATAGAATTACAGGGTAATATCAACATTAAATTGCTTTCTGATAGTGATGATGATATATTTATGCAATTGGATTATTAAAAATAAATATGAATGCTCTGCTTGTATATTTAAAGATTTTTATTCATGTATTTATTTTTTTGTTTACAATAAAATTATTAATTTTTATTTAATTTTAAGATTAATTTTACACTGTTTTAAATAAAAGTTTGATTTGAAAGCATATGTATGTGTATAAGTTTGGAATATTTATTTCTTTTAAACAATTTTTCTGACGTAAGCATTAAGAGGTGAGTATTCAAGTAAGCGATCGTGTATGAGCAAACAATATGCAGTTGTGTTATTTGCAACAGGTTTATCCATGGAAAATTCAATTTTAATATCTATGGGTATAGTTGAGACTGATTCATTTTGATGACTCACATCAATAACTATAATTGGTGCTTTCTCCTTAAATTCTGCAATTGATAGTAAGTAGAGGATGAGGGTCCCCTCATATATGTAAAAGCTTTGTTGAAATTGTACATACATATCATATAAAATGACGTATCTTTGGTTTTCAAATTTAATATTTAAATCATCATATGGATATGACTCAGAATTCAAATGAACTTTTATATTATTTAGATTAACATGTGTAAATGTATTATTCTGCTGGAAGGCGATCAAAATAAAACGGGGGCGTTCTCTATTTGCAGATAGTTTAACATTCCAAATATGATTTTGTGATGATGATAGCTACGAAATGTTATTGGAATCGGATTTTTACTACTTATTATTTTAATTATATTTAATTTAGCATAATCTGAAAGTGTTATGTGTGGAAACCTCCAACTAATGGTCTGAATTATAATTTTTGATTTTTCATTGACTTCAGTTGTATACACAATATCTTCATAATTTTTTGTACGCAATAAAATCAATTCATGTTTACAGTTCAATAAGATCTTACAATAATCCTCAGCGAATCCTAAGAGTGATTTGAGCGGCACATAAAAGTTGCAAAATCCTTTGTCAACATCTATACCATTTGCATAAGACCAGCTAGAATTCGCCATCATATTACTTTCATTTTCATTTAGTGATAAATAATTTTTTATTGTGCTAGAACGACCTAGGTGTCGAGTGCAATCTATTTCAACACCATTCAATTCATAACGAATTTCCTCAAATAATTTCGTAGCAAAATTGTATTTTAATTTGAAATTTTTCGATTTTTCATCAGGCTTTTCATTTAGTACAGATCCCTTAATATATAGAAAGATCTCACTAGGTAAAACATATAAATCCTGATTTGGTATTGAAATTCGAACTTCATCATTATTATTAAATGATTGAATATATGGCGTATAAGTATGATAATCTTTTTTTATAATTCTCTCATCCATTAGAGGTTGTTCTAAAACATTAATTATATCGTCCATTTTTCTTAAGAATTAAATTTAATGATTTTAGGAATTGCTTATTCGTTTCAGTGAGTCTTGCAATGTTCGAAGTTGATCTTATCGCTCTAATGTTTGATACACTAATGTATTTGTTTATTCTATAAACAGCATTTTTATTGTATATAATCATAATTTTTTTGTTCGCAAATGAAGCCGCAGAGTAATATTTTAATTAATTTAATCGTTATTTTGATTTACAACAGTAACTGTGACAGTACTGACCTCTCTAATGCTAAGAGGTAAATAATTTAAGTTTCGCGGAATTTCATCCATTTTATATCCTGGAGATATATTTATCCCGAATTTATGAATTGTATGTGCTCTAATATTATTAATAAATGAGCCAACAGCAATACTATACTCAATCCGGATTGTATTTACTTTCAGAATATTCACGGAAAGTACAGAAAGGTATTTGAATCCACCATTTAAAATAATTTTACTGACTCCCATTAACTTTCCGATTGTTCTGTCTTTATTGAAATTTATTACATCATGGGAAGTATTTATGGATACTTGCATTGTATTGTTGTTTGCTTCTATTTGAATTGATTTTTCTCCATTTGATAGATATTCGTATTTATGGTCTAAATAACTTGCAATACCCTCTAGTTCATAGGATCCTATTGGAATTTCTATAATACTGTCTCCAATGTGAAAGAATTTATTGTCTTGATCAACATTTGGTATACTATTATATGTATAAAAGTCTACAAGTGCACGTTCAAAATCTTTTTCCAGTTCTATAGGTGGAAAATAGTTTGCTGTCAAGACGGTTAAAGTTAATGTGATAGACACAGCGACTCAATATCAAATGAAAAGAAAATATTAAAAATTTTTGTATATAACACACTTTATTTCATAATTTATTTAAGTTTAAAACTACAAAATTTCATATTTATTAATCCAAGAATTATGGTCATTTGAGAATCCTAACCATTTTACAAATGCCAAATTATTTTTTATTCTTATCACCTTTTCAACAAGAAAGGTATCAGGATATCTTGTTGGTAAAAGCTCCGATTCATAGAATCCTCCTTTTATAGGATTTCCCTCATAATCTTCTAAAATGTATGTTGTTGGGTATGTTAACTTAATCTTTTTAACTTTGAATATTTCTGTTGTCCAATTAGGTCCTTTTTCAAAGTAATCTTTATATTTGCTGATGCGAACATAGTCTCCAGTATTATATTTATTTTTCTTGAACATTTCAATGTGGTTGTTAACAATGTTTAGCAGTAACTTCTCCATAGAGTGGGTTACTTCAATCGGAGCCATTTTGATTGTTCGATGAGTTTTTCTGTTATATTCATCAATTAGTTTTTTATATACATCAAACCAATGATAAGTACCATTGAAACTGAATTCCTTTGTAGTGTGCGCAGGTCCAGCCCTGACAAAACCGGTGTAAACGCTGTGCTAAAAGCGTTGTATAGGGCAGTAGTAGAAGTGACAGTTTGACAGTTGAGGTAGAGAGGGCGAGAAAGAAGTAGAAGAAAAAAATGGCAAATAGGCGGGTTTCTCGAAACTTCTGGCGCCGAATGTAAAAAGTTGACGCTTGACGGCTGATATTTTTACCAGCGAGTTTGAGTTGGTTTTTGGCGAGCAGTTTGTAAAGATTGGTTGAGTTGATCAAATGTGCTAAAAACGTATACTACATAAAGAAATTAAAGCTAAAGTTAATTAAGTGCAAACAAAATACCTGAACATACTTAAAATAATTAAAATACGTGAAACATATTAAAACACTCAAAGCAAATTAAAACACCTAAAGCTAGTTAACAAAACACCTAAGCCTAGTTAATAACAGTGAGAATATTAGGTTAGAGCAATATAAAAACTTAAAATTAGTTAACAAAAGAAAAACGTAAAACAAGTTAACCAAAAAAGTAAGCACTTAAAACTAGCTAACAAAAACGTTAATAACACTTAAAACTAGTTAACAAAAAGTAAATACTTAAAACTAGTTAACAAAATAATTAAACTGGTAAGGTAATTGGTAAAGAAAATTTGCCATAACCTCAAAAACTAACCAACGAATCGAATGCTTAGCTAAGATACTAGAACACACGAAGGAAGTGATCGCGAAAAGCTCATAAAACGCAAGTTGATTCAACGAAAAATTTAAATCTACTGGCCAGTAAAAAGGGAAGCAGCATCTTTGCCAGGAAATTAGGAATTTACCAAAGCCAAGTAAGCCGTAAGAAGGAAGTCCGAAAATCAACGTGCAGCTGTATCATCACCAACGAAGGACTGCCGCATACATCACGCCACGTACCCCGCCGTACAAGGTGTTACAGGTATCTTGCCGATTGACCTATAACAGAATTTGACGGACGACGACGGACGAGAATATATTTGATATTTATTATTGTATTTAGTTTTTGTTGCACTATTAGTTATAGATTGCATTTTAACCATGGCGTGTATTGGTTCCTAAAATACGATAGTATACTTATGTATGGGTAGGTTTATATGTACATCCATATAGACATATGTATAAATATATATATAGATATATATATGTGTGTACATATGTATATATGAATATACATATACATATATATATAACATAAAAACGCATTTATCATTTGTGAGTCCTTTTGTTTTTTTAATAAATAAACAGGGTAAACACCTATTTAAGTCAGTCTTTTTCCTTTTGATTGGTCTGCCAAAAGGACCGCTAAGTAGGGTGAGCTCAACCTAGGTAGCGAAAAGTCAGTAGAGGGAGAAGTGCCCAAGTTCATAGTAGGGGTTTATCTTGAATAGTTATAGAGAAGAGAAAATAAAAGGAAAAACTTCTAGCAGTGTGCCTTATTTGTAAGACTTAGTTTAGTTCAATCTGATGCATTTCTTTGCGGACAGTCGGATGGCGATATATTTTACTTTGGCATCCAGGCAACTTTTCGAACTATATCGTGAATCCAGTGTTTACTGGCGTCTGAAAGTTCAATTGTATACTTACCATCTCCTTTTTGTCGTTTCGTAATTTCTGAAAATTTTAGCTCTTTGAAGCAATGCACCAGACTGATATAATATTAATTAAATCTATATAAATTTTATAAATTTTCTTACATTAATTACTTTTTATAAAGTGCCTTAATGGGCCAGATTGTTTATATGTCCTATATTAACTAAGTTTACTAAGATTACTAAATTTATTCAATTCCTTAGAAGTACGCAATTGATCAAATTTGCTAAGTTTACTTAATCCCTTAAATTTGCTAAATGAACTAAGTCGGTTTAATTGATTCGTTTTTTTTTCCAAAATACGTGAAATATATCGCTTCTAATCTATTGAATTAATATCAGTTAGTACGGATAAGTAAATTTCGCAAATTGGTTGTTTTATTACAAGTTATTATACTGAATTATTAATATAAATAAAGTATTTGTTTACAATGCCTTTGTATAATTAAATTATTTATATTTTTGAATTAAAATGACGATTCGTGCCTAAGTTAGTTCCAAGGTTGTGGGAAGGTGATGAAAAGGTAATGTGAAAGAGTTTAGGGATGACTTATAAACATTTGTTTATACCGGTACTAAGTCATCATGGTGAAATCCTAAGGATTTTCAGTGGGAGGGCATCCGGCGTTAGCGTAGCAGCAGCTAACCTTTTGGGGTGTAGTCACAGGCTACGAAGTAAGTATGTGGTGTGATTTTTTTTGTGGGGTAAGCTTTTTCTTTCAAATTTTTTTTGAGTTTGTCCTCGTACTCACTTTCGGGTTCCTATTTCTTTTAAAACTATTTTTGTCCGGTTTGATGTCATCAAAGGCTGGCATGTATTTTTTTTTTGTTTGTTGTGGTAGCTGGTAGCATAATCAGACTGGTTAGCAAGAACCACCCCAAGACGGCATACGCCATCATGCCAGCGCTGCTAACAGTTTGGAAAACATAAGTTACACGTCATACCATCCATAAGGCATAATAACAACAACAACAAAAAATGGCGCCCAACGTGGGGCTTCTGTAACCTGTTTAGGGAAAGGTTGTTTAGAGGTGGTGCAAAAAGCAGGTTTAGAAATATTTAATTTTTACTCGTTTATTAAGACGGCAGACGGCAGTCCGCACAAGATTGTGGGTCAAGTCAAGGCTAACATTAGCTTTAACAATAAGTCAGAGGAAGTCTTATTTTACCTGGTTCCAACCCTGAATAGGCCGTTATTTTTAGGGGTGGATTTTCTTAAGAAATTTGGTTTGTTCAATAGTTTAAGTAGCCTAGCTACGAATAATGTCGATTTATGTCCGGAGAGTGAGAATGCGGAAGTATCGGTAAATACCCATGTTCTGACCACGGATCAGCGGATTCGTTTGGGAAGGGTGATAGGCCAGTTTCCCTGCTACACTAGAAAGGGTCTTGGTCGGACTCGTTTAGAAGTCCACACAATTGACACCCGTGACGCAATTCCAGTAAAGGACCGGCATTATCCTGTCTCGCCAGCTGTGCAGAAGTTGATGTACGCAGAGCTTGATAGGATGCTTCACCTTGGGGTCATTGAGCAAAGCGAGAGTCCTTGGAGCCATCCTGTTACTCTCGTCCGTAAGGGCGAGAAGAATCGGTTGTGCTTGGACGCTCGTAAGCTAAATGCACTCACGGTGAAGGATGCCTATCCTCTGCCGCATATCGAAGGGCTGCTCAGCAGGTTGGGAGACACATATTACATATCTAGCGTTGACCTAAAAGACGCGTTCTGGCAGATACCATTAGATGCATCCAGTAGAGAAAAAACTGCATTCACGGTGCCGGGACGACCACTCTACCATTTCACGGTAACGCCGTTTGGGTTGTGTAATGCTGCCCAAAGGTTATGCCGTTTGATGGATAGAGTGATCCCTGCGGCGCTTCGTGATAGAGTTTTTGTCTATCTGGATGATCTTTTGATCGTATCGCCAGATTTCGAAGTCCACCTGGAATTGCTAGAGCAGGTGTCTGATTGTCTGGAACGGGCGGGTCTGACTATCAATGTGGCGAAATCGAAGTTCTGCTTCAAGGAGCTACGTTATCTAGGTTATATAGTGGGTGGAGGAAAGTTGAGGCTAGATCCGAGCAAGGTAGAAACCATATTGAAGTATACTTACCCAAAAACCGCAAAACAGGTAAGAAGTTTCATGGGGGACACCGGTTGGTACCGGCGCTTCATACCAGATTTCGCGACAATTGCCGCACCAATTTTCAACACGCTGAAGAAAGGGAAAACCTTTACGTTTACGGAAGAAGCTCAGAGCGCTTTTGATAGCCTGAAAACCGCTCTTACAACCAGCCCAGTTCTGACTCATCCGGATTTTGAGAAGCACTTTTACGTTCAGTGTGACGCCTCCGACATTGGTATCGGGGCTGTTCTATTTCAGAAAGACGAATCCGAGGGTGAGCATCCGATTGCTTTCTTTTCACATAAGTTGACCAACGCACAAAAGAACTATTCGGTTACGGAGAGAGAATGTTTGGCCGTAGTCTTGGCCATCAAACGGTTCCGGCCTTATATTGAGCTAATGCCATTTTCGGTGATTACTGACCACAGTAGTCTTAAGTGGCTGATGGCGAATAAGGAACTAACTGGACGGCTCGCTCGGTGGAGTTTGCACCTGCAATCGTTCGACTTTAAGATCGAGCATCGACCAGGATTCAAGAATATAGTGCCAGACACACTTTCAAGGTACGACCTAGAGGAAATTTCGGGAAATGTAGCGAATCTCGTTGACTTGAATTCAGACGCTTTTAAGTCCGATACCTACTTAGACTTAATCAAGAAGGTTGAGCAAAACGCAGATCAGCTGCCAGATGTAAGGGTAGTCGAAGGTTTCGTTTATAAACGAACACGCCCATATGATGGCGTGCCGCTTAACGAAGATTTTACCTGGAAACTTTGGGTACCGCCCGAATTGACTTCCGAAATTATAAGAAAATGTCACAATCCGCCGCAAGCCGCTCATGGGGGTATCGGAAAAACAATTCACAGATTAAAAGAGTATTTCTATTGGCCAAATTTGGTGTCACAAGTGCGTTCCTTTGTAGTTGATTGTCAAGTTTGCAGGGAGTCGAAACCTGCTAATACTACATTAAGACCTCCAATGGGAGCAGAATCTGAATCGGTACGACCTTTTCAACGTATTTTCGTAGACTTTCTTGGTCCCTATCCTCGCTCTAAAGCAGGCAATTGTTATATATTTATTGTTCTCGATCATTTGTCGAAGTTTGTCTTGTTGAAGGCTATGGCCAAAGCCAGTGCTAAAAATGTTATAAGATTCCTGATAGCTGAAGTTTTTCACAAGTTCGGTACACCTGAAACAATCGTGTCGGACAACGGTAAACAGTTCGTTAGTAAAGAATTTCAAGATTTGGTAGCTAATTTTGGGGTCAAACACGTCAAGACGGCGATATATTCACCACAAGCTAACGCTTCAGAGCGTGTGAATCAATCGATTCTGGCAGGCATACGTTCCTATCTTCAAGAAGATCATACAGAATGGGATAAATATTTATCTGAAATTGAGTTTTCTTTGCGATCGTCTAGGCAGTCTGCGATTGGAGTTACTCCTTATTTCGCGCTTTTTGGGATGAACATGGTAGGGCACGGTAGTGTTTACAAACTGGCCAGGACGCTGGGAAGTCTAGAGGACCCCGAGCTAAACATTACACCGAAGTCAGCAAAAATTGAATTGATTAGACAGAAAGTCCGGGAAAATCTGCATAAAGCTTATCTACGCGGCGAGAAGTCGTATAATATGCGTTGTCGACAGGTTAAGTTTGTACAGGGGCAAGAAATTTATCGACGAAACTTTCAGCAAAGCGATTTTAAAAACAGCTACAATGCTAAACTCGCGAAGAAGTTTTTGAAGTGTAGTAGTGCGTCCTGTGGGCAATAGTTTGTACGAGGTGGAAAATCTTCAGGGGAAATCGCTGGGGGTATTCCACGCCAAAGATTTGAAGCAGTAGCTTTAGAATCTTTGGTGTACTTAGTCCCAACATTTCTCACCCCAGATCAGGGAAGGGGAGCCTAGAACGGCAGAACTTAAACTTTTTGTGAAACACCAAGTTGCAGAATTGGTAGCTGATTTTCTTTATAAGTCCTTATAGTCTGATATGTAGTTTAACGCACTATTGTTGTAGCTAACGTTAGTTGGCTATTCACTTTAAAGCTTACAATTTGGCTTACCAATGCTTTTTAAAACCCAGTTTAACTGGACGATTTGTTATGGTGATCCGTTTCTGGAACCGTAGCTTCGTAAATCTATTACAAGTCTGTTTTTTTTTTCTTCTTCTTTTTTTTTCTCGGAAGCTGTGAAGATCTTGCTAACCGAGATACGATTGTACAGAATCAGCAACTCTTCCGAAAGAAGGGAGCCGATTTCCCTCCCATTCCTAGGTCCTGGAAGGACCCTAGGAATGGTTGGGTTTGTAGTGTGCGCAGGTCCAGCCCTGACAAAACCGGTGTAAACGCTGTGCTAAAAGCGTTGTATAGGGCAGTAGTAGAAGTGACAGTTTGACAGTTGAGGTAGAGAGGGCGAGAAAGAAGTAGAAGAAAAAAATGGCAAATAGGCGGGTTTCTCGAAACTTCTGGCGCCGAATGTAAAAAGTTGACGCTTGACGGCTGATATTTTTGCCAGCGAGTTTGAGTTGGTTTTTGGCGAGCAGTTTGTAAAGATTGGTTGAGTTGATCAAATGTGCTAAAAACGTATACTACATAAAGAAATTAAAGCTAAAGTTAATTAAGTGCAAACAAAATACCTGAACATACTTAAAATAATTAAAATACGTGAAACATATTAAAACACTCAAAGCAAATTAAAACACCTAAAGCTAGTTAACAAAACACCTAAGCCTAGTTAATAACAGTGAGAATATTAGGTTAGAGCAATATAAAAACTTAAAATTAGTTAACAAAAGAAAAACGTAAAACAAGTTAACCAAAAAAGTAAGCACTTAAAACTAGCTAACAAAAACGTTAATAACACTTAAAACTAGTTAACAAAAAGTAAATACTTAAAACTAGTTAACAAAATAATTAAACTGGTAAGGTAATTGGTAAAGAAAATTTGCCATAACCTCAAAAACTAACCAACGAATCGAATGCTTAGCTAAGATACTAGAACACACGAAGGAAGTGATCGAGAAAAGCTCATAAAACGCAAGTTGATTCAACGAAAAATTTAAATCTACTGGCCAGTAAAAAGGGAAGCAGCATCTTTGCCAGGAAATTAGGAATTTACCAAAGCCAAGTAAGCCGTAAGAAGGAAGTCCGAAAATCAACGTGCAGCTGTATCATCACCAACGAAGGACTGCCGCCTACATCACGCCACGTACCCCGCCGTACAAGGTGTTACAGGTATCTTGCCGATTGACCTATAACAGAATTTGACGGACGACGACGGACGAGAATATATTTGATATTTATTATTGTATTTAGTTTTTGTTGCACTATTAGTTATAGATTGCATTTTAACCATGGCGTGTATTGGTTCCTAAAATACGATAGTATACTTATGTATGGGTAGGTTTATATGTACATCCATATAGACATATGTATAAATATATATATAGATATATATATGTGTGTACATATGTATATATGAATATACATATACATATATATATAACATAAAAACGCATTTATCATTTGTGAGTCCTTTTGTTTTTTTAATAAATAAACAGGGTAAACACCTATTTAAGTTAGTCTTTTTCCTTTTGATTGGTCTGCCAAAAGGACCGTTAAGTAGGGTGAGCTCAACCTAGGTAGCGAAAAGTCAGTAGAGGGAGAAGTGCCCAAGTTCATAGTAGGGGTTTATCTTGAATAGTTATAGAGAAGAGAAAATAAAAGGAAAAACTTCTAGCAGTGTGCCTTATTTGTAAGACTTAGTTTAGTTCAATCTGATGCATTTCTTTGCGGACAGTCGGATGGCGATATATTTTACTTTGGCATCCAGGCAACTTTTCGAATTATATCGTGAATCCAGTGTTTACTGGCGTCTGAAAGTTCAATTGTATACTTACCATCTCCTTTTTGTCGTTTCGTAATTTCTGAAAATTTTAGCTCTTTGAAGCAATGCACCAGACTGATATAATATTAATTAAATCTATAAAAATTTTATAAATTTTCTTACATTAATTACTTTTTATAAAGTGCCTTAATGGGCCAGATTGTTTATATGTCCTATATTAACTAAGTTTACTAAGATTACTAAATTTATTCAATTCCTTAGAAGTACGCAATTGATCAAATTTGCTAAGTTTACTTAATCCCTTAAATTTGCTAAATGAACTAAGTCGGTTTAATTGATTCGTTTTTTTTCCAAAATACGTGAAATATATCGCTTCTAATCTATTGAATTAATATCAGTTAGTACGGATAAGTAAATTTCGCAAATTGGTTGTTTTATTACAAGTTATTATACTGAATTATTAATATAAATAAAGTATTTGTTTACAATGCCTTTGTATAATTAAATCATTTATATTTTTGAATTAAAATGACGATTCGTGCCTAAGTTAGTTCCAAGGTTATGGGAAGGTGATGAAAAGGTAATGTGAGAGAGTTTAGGGATGACTTATAAACATTTGTTTATACCGGTACTAAGTCATCATGGTGAAATCCTAAGGATTTTCAGTGGGAGGGCATCCGGCGTTAGCGTAACAGCAGCTAACCTTTTGGGGTGTAGTCACAGGCTACGAAGTAAGTATGTGGTGTGATTTTTTTTGTGGGGTAAGCTTTTTCTTTCAAATTTTTTTTGAGTTTGTCCTCGTACTCACTTTCGGGTTCCTATTTCTTTTAAAACTATTTTTGTCCGGTTTGATGTCATCAAAGGCTGGCATGTATTTTTTTTTTGTTTGTTGTGGTAGCTGGTAGCATAATCAGACTGGTTAGCAAGAACCACCCCAAGACGGCGAGCCCAGCCGGTGCATACGCCATCATGCCAGCGCTGCTAACAGTTTGGAAAACATAAGTTACACGTCATACCATCCATAAGGCATAATAACAACAACAACACCTTCCACATCATATTCTTTAAAGTTCTATTAAAGCGTTCAATAATTGATGCCTTTATAATGCTATATGTTGAATAATGATTAATTTTATATGTTTGCACTATTTTTTTAAATATCACATTGAAAAATTCTTTCCCATCGTCTGTTTGCAAATTTTTTGGTGAGCGGCCTAAAATTAATATGTCTCGCAAAGCATCAGTAGTGTACCTCACATATGCATAATGCATACCCATTATACAAGGTTCACTACAACACATTAACAACACGTGTTGAACCATAATTGAGTGACATACATTTGAGTAATATTAATATAAAATAGAATATCACATTTGATTGGTTATTGCAATTAAATATGTAATAAGAAACCTTACTATTTTCATAGTACGAGAAAGAATGAAAGAATCCAATGTATAGAATAATTAAAATAAGTTAGAAAGGTTAAGATTAATTTTCATGAGTAGTATATAAACTGTGTTAAAATTAAATAAAATCAGACTTTGATTCTTCAAGCTAAATCGGCAACATCTGCCTTAGTTTCATTTCAAGTCTCCTTTTGCCCTTGTCTCACGATAAGATCGGCAAAACGAAATAGCCCTGACCAGTGGCACACTCTGCCGGTCAGAAAAACACCAATAGGACTTATAGTCATTACAGCGGTCGAAACCAAGCAAATTTTGAAAATGTGTCGATCACATTCAATAAGTATTTAAATCCTTTATTATACCTAGAATAATTCCCCATCTCAACTAAATCAGCTTGCCATAAATCATCTATACCTTTCATTATTACTCTTCTGCGCTAAAATTTTTTCTTGCTGGAGAATGAAGTTCATCAACCAAATTTCTCTTGATACTCATTCTAAATATTTTTTTAATATTTTACTTTGATATAATTATTTTTTGTAGGATGCATATTGCTGGTTGTATTACTTTTAGCATTTATCAATTTTATCATTAAGGTTTATGTATTGTTGTTTTAATAATGTCAGTATGTCTTGCTGCAATTATCTGATTTCCGTTCCAAAGTAATGTTTATTAATAGCGTCGTTTTCTTGTGTAGGAAAGGAAACATTTTTGATTCGTTTGTTTTTCACATTAATGTTGTTCTTTTTGTCCAACTCAAGTCCAATAACTTGAAAAATGTTTCTTTTATTTTTTCATACTTTATCAAATCGTTTGGATTTCTTGAGTGACGGCAAAACTTGTCAACAGACATATCTCATTATCTACTTGGTTCTTAAAGCGCTATTTATTTCTACTCAATAATATTTGCATCTAGTAATTCCTCAATTATAGAATTTATTTCATTATGATGATTATTGTGTCCCGCACGAGTTAAATACAATATTATGTACCGTTTAAAAAAACCAAAACTTTTGTTTCGAGTTTCTTTTTACTTTCTTTATTGAATTCTGATTTTGAACTAACTAATATTTTACAAAAATGTTTTAATATAAAATGGATTCTTAAAATTAAATGCTTAGTCTACATTTTGTTTTTGTAAAATTGGTTTTTAAAATTAAAAATGCTTAACCTATTTTATTATTTTGGTTTTGTTCATATTACAAAACTCAGAAGGTATTGAATTACCTTTTATAATTATTTTATTAACTAAAAGTACAGTGGCTTTTGTTAATAATTGAAAAATGCTGAATTTGTATAATTGTGTCAATTGCACAATTGTTAACAAAAGGTTCAGTGGCTTTTGTAAATAATTAAAAAATTCTGAATTTGTATAAGTGTGTCAATTGCACAATTTTAGGTGGACCTCTTATTATTTTTGCCAGTCAACATTTATTTTGGGTGAAGTCGAAGCTGTCTCTGACGTAACTCACGTGCTGATGCAATCAACAGTCTCAGTCGATCTACCAGCTCATTGGGATTGTCCCAGTACATATAATCAGGTTGGCCATTGCTTAATTGCATCATCATTCCATTTCCTTTATGAGATCTCAATGATTTTATGCGTCGGTCAATAGAAGATAAGGACTCATCATCTCTAAATAATTTTTTTATTATTTCCTTATATTTAATACTTTTGGTACCCTTAATTTGGCCTTTTGCTTTGAAATTTCTTCTATGTGCATTTGTATTTACTAATATATTTTTATAAATATCCAATTCATATGATTCATAGTCTTTGGGATTTTTGTAAAACAGCAATTTAAATAGTCCAGGTTTAAGTGCCCATTTTTGATTTCCTATAACAACTTTTTCGTGATTAAGTTCTATATCACTATCACCAAATTCCCAAATATTATCTGAATTTTTATGTGGTCCATACGTAGTATCAAGCAACTTGTTCGTTTGGAAAGCAGATAAGTTTACATTTATATATGAGTTATTTGCTGAATTGAAGCTTAAGCCGTCACTTTCATTCTGAATAGTTGTCTTCATAGTGTTAATGTCATTTTTATCATCATGACCTTTTTCTTTTAAGACTCCCTTTTTAGGAGTACTTGATTCCACTGCAATAAATGAAAAGATGAAACTATTTTCACTGTCCATTTTTTAGTTTGAACATTTTTACTATTGTGAATAATTTTTTTCAGCGGTTCTATTATTGGTTTAAGGGTTCTGTTCAATTTTTCATTGTCTTCATTTTCGCCAACTTTAAGACTTCGAAATTTTTTCTTTAATACTGACCTAGACTTAATTAATTCTTTAAGTAATTGTTCATTCATTTTAATATGATTAGTATAGCTTTATTTAATAAGGTATAAGAGATGTTCTTGCGGTCAAAATCATTTGTAATCCATTACAATTCTTGTGCAGTCCTTTTATGTTAGTTCTACCCACAATCAAATACAAAAGTTTTACTAATCTTTTTTATTTTTATTATTATTTTCTATAGTTTCTATTGTACAAATTAATCAGATTTATTATGTTGTCTTTTCTCAGATAGAAAATAGTACATCTGCAGGTATCAGGTCCTTCTTTGCAATCCTCGTGAAACCACGGACAGCATTCAAAATGTCCATCTTCACTGAATCTACTCGTAGCACCAAAGTCCTCATTTTCTTCCAACATTGAAATTAATAAAAGAATTGATTCCTTATGTTCGTAGAGTATAAATTCTTTAAAGCCTTCCAAAAATGCATGTAACTGTTCTCTTATTAAGCTCATGTCTAATCTGGCGGTAGTCTATTCTTCGAATGACTGATTTTGTAATTTTTCTCTATATATATATATAACGTGTCAGCACATCCTATTCATCAGTTTTCACTTCACGTTAGTCTAGGATATAAAATAACAGAAAGACCGGCTAAGCCAATATATTTACCTGTAAATTCGAGAGAAATATCTACAATGGTTTTAAGAGTTGTCGATCAGGACGGAAACTTAATGAATTTGCGTGGAGAAAAAATATCTATTAGATTACATTTGAAACCTATTAAAGAATGATTATATTCAACAAAAATTGTTTGTATAAGGATTCAACAATCACTCTATCATCATATGCAACACAATACACATCAAGGAGAGTTTCTTCTGGTAAACGAAAGAACAAAAAGCTAATATATCAAACAAGAAAACATCAACGAAACACTTTAAATAAAACTAATCGAAAATTTTTACGAAATTTAGGATTTCAACTAAAACATGAAATTGAATTGTTTGATAATATATTAGACAAACCACAATTTGATAATTCAATTATTAAAACAGAGTATCATAACTATAATTCACACTTACAGTCCTTTAAAAACAACGATGAAATCCGTATATCAATACAAAACCAAGATTTATACGTTTTACCAAGTGCAAGCATGCTTTATATTGAAGGATATGTGACAAAAGAAGACTCAATAATCTCTGCAAATATACAACTACTGAACAATTGTATGGCTCACCTCTTTGATGAGATTCGGTATGAATTAAATGGAATAGAAATTGATCGTACACGACATTTAGAAATTGTATTAGAAATTAAAAAGTATGTTTCGTTAAATACATCTGAAAGCAAAAACTTGATTAATGCTGGATGGGCTCCAATCAATAGTTGAAGCTTATTAGCGGTTCTTTCAATTTGTGTATGCCATTGAAAAATTTGCTAGGATTTGCTGAAGATTTTAATAAAATAATAGTTAACTCGAAACATGAATTAATCTTATTAAGGGTAAGAGATGATAAACAAGTTTTTAAATTTAAGGTATTAACTGAAAAAGCTAAGTTAGCCACTCTGAATATTACATGGAAAGTGTCACATGTTCAACTTGATGATGTTTACAAATTGGAAATGTTTAAAACAATTAATAGCCGCCGGGCACTAAATTTATCTTTTAGAAGTTGGGATATGTATTACTATCCTTCACTTCCAGAAACCACTACTGTATTATGGAATGTTAAACTTGCTAGTGAAAATGAAAGACTTCGTTTCCAGCTTTTGGTGTTTCGCAACAACGATGACAACACATTTCAACATTGTGATTTAACAAATATAAATGTACATCTAAACTCTGACGTATATCCGTATGATGATCTAAACTTGAAATTCGATAGAAATCGGTTTGCACTACAATACGATATGTATCAAACCTTTCACGAGATCCACAACCCCTACTATCACGAGAAGACTTTAAATCAATAGCGCCAATAATTGTCTTAGATGTAACACATCAAAATGAGACCGTTAAAACTGGACCAATAGATATTCGTATTGAATTGAAAACGCTTAAGAATATACCAACCGGAACATCTGCAAATTGTTTAATTATACGTGATAGAATGTTTAAATATATTCCTCTTACAAATGAAATAAAAAACTATTGTAAAGATAATATTAAAATAAGTAAGATTTAAATAAATAAATATATAGGAATATTTTTTTTACTAAAATTGATTTGTTTTTATTTCGTTCAAGATTTGTTTAAGTTAACTAATGAATATCACAATATTGTGAATTAAAGAAACTGAATTGGGGTAAAGTTCCCTGATGATCTGCATTAGCAACAGTGAAATGCGCATAGGAACAAGCTATACCCCTCAATAATCAATTGCAATTTATTTTTAACAAAATGGTTAATGTTTTACTGAATAAGTAAAATATTAATTTTGGGAGAAAGTGCGAATAAAAATTTAACACTGAAATGAAAATATTTTAGAGTATATAAGGAAGCAATATTAATATAATTTTTTATCATTTCATCTATAACCTTAGTACAGTGAGCATATTATATCGCTTATTGAACGCGAAATGAAATTCATCATTTTTTATTTGATTATTTTAATAAAAGTGGTATATAGTATTTCAGTACCATTGTCTATTATCATCAATAACTACTACTACCACATCAACATCATTCTTAGAAAAACAGGGGGAAAATTATGAAAAAGAGGATTTAAATGATGAAACTCAGAATAATCGATCTTTTTATAATTATTCTTCGTTAATAACTGCTGATTCACCCAAGAAAATAAATGAAACCGCTTTATTATCAACCAAAAAATTGTTTACAGTAGATGACGTTATAGTGACATTTCGTAAGGAATTAATTGGAAAGGAATCAAATATTGGTGGTATACTGGACTCTAATGAGTTATTTTACCGACATTTTAATCTTATATATGATAATGTTGATTTACCTATTCGTTGTACATATAATAGTACATACGAGAAACGATACCTGAAAATAAGTTGTTATGAATATCGTGAAGTTAATGACGAATATATATTAAGTAATGGTGAAATTGAAAGATTTCAAATATCTGATTTTTCACATAATTTATATAACATAAACATAATTGATGTCAAAACTCAAATGTATAAAATGGTTATCAAGTAATGTTTTCATACTAGTATACTATCAACCATTAAAGGAAAAATAATATGAATTCATTCGCTTCAGTATTTTTAATAATTCGCATTCAGTTTAACGTTGTATTCCATAGTAATCAAAATCCTTATAATCAACAACAAACTGTAAAGTTAAATGGTGAAACTAGCAAATATTTAGACTTTCAAATTAAACATCAAAATGGTTCTGTGAATGTAAGAGTACATTTATCACTTCAATTGAAAAATGAGGAAATCACAACAACAACTACAAAATCACCATTAACTTCTAATGATCATATGTATAATGATGTAGGATATAAACACTTTACCATAGATGAAGCAATCGAAGCATTTAGGAAGGATTTGATTGAAAAGGAAACTAATATTGGTGGTATTATTAAAAGTTCTTATTCTATCGACACTTCAACTTAAAACATGAAGATTTAGAAATAAGACTGCGATGTAGATATTATAGTAACTATGCTAATCGCAAACTCAATATTTATTGTTTTGAATATAACGATGAAATGGGTGACGATATACTTCCTTATGAAAGCGATTATCAAGAGAAATCAAATCGTATAGTTAGTCGGGGTATAAAAGATATAAATACAAGAACAATTAAAGTTAAAGATAATCGTAAATATTACACATGAGTATTCAGTAATTAACAATATGCTAGTAAAAGAAATATATAATTTCTTAAAAAATTTCTCCAACATCATTTCCAACGAACATAATCAAGAACTTGTTAACATTCAATCATATTTGGAGCATACAAACACATGAAAATAAATAAAAATAAATTTGGCGAACATTATGACGATTGTGTTTGGTCTAAAGAAACTACTAGATGTGGACCTGATACCTGTCGCTGTGTGAATTATAAAAGGAAAAATTTCGATTTACAAGCAGAAGCAAGAAAAATAATAATTATCTATGGTTTATCTAAATATAAAAATTGTATCTTTTATAAAGTTTAATAAATAATACATAATACACTTAATTTTATTTGCTTAAAATTTAATTGCAAAATAAAATTTTAATAAAAATTATACAAATGTATATTATATATTTTTTACTATAATTAAAATGTGTTTATTTCATTGACAAGGGTAGGTATTTTAATTACAGGCATGTATCCAGCATTTCGATTGATAAGAATATATTTAATGCTAAGTGTTGTGTTTTTCTTCCGACGGGGTTTGATGCAATTTGGAATGAATTTCCATCATCCCACGTCAAATTTGGTTGATAAACAGACCGGTTTCGGCTATGTGCCATCTTCAGTGTTCTCTCAGTAACTAATCGTTTTTTGTGTTGTCCCTTGTCTTTTGTATAGTTTCCTTGTGTACCTAACTTCTTTTCACCTCTTTCTCTCTTGTTCGTGTCTGCATCTCTCTCGTTCGTATATATTCGTGTGTGGCTCTCTCTCGTTCGTATATATTCCTGTGTGCTCTATATCTACCTGCTTCTTGTTCGTTTTATTTTTCTCTTGTTAGTCTCTTGTGTTTACCGTTACAGTTTATTATTTGAGTGATCATTTGCTAAGTGTTTTATCTTTGTGTAGGTAGTAGTCTGTGATTGTACGTTTCTGGGTCTCTTTTTGGTTTTGTTCGTTTGTTGTGTTGTCTGGTTTTCTTGGGTTATTGTTTTCTTTTGTGTAAAAATGTTTTAGCGGTTCAAATATTATGTCTGACGCAGTGTTTATTTGTTCGTTTATAATTCTTCCGTCAAATGTTTTTTGTTTGTATATTTCCATGTTTTCTAATACGTTCAGTCGCCGTCCTTTGTGCTGTAAATGCAGTAATTGAACTGTTTGTCTGATGTGTCTTGGTGTACATTTGTTGTTGAATATGTGGTTCGCGAAATTTGATTCTGGCGTTGCTCCTGGTTGTTTCAGTTTCTTGTTGTAGTCTCTTATGTGCTCCCGAAATCTTGTTTTTATTTTCCGTCCTGTTTGTCCGATGTAGCTATGTTTGCATGAGCAAGTCAATTTATAAACTCCTTGCTTATCTAGGGGGTCCGTTTCGTTTGTGCTATTTCGTAGTATTCTACCCAAATTGTTTTTTGTTCGGAATGCTGTGTTAATATTGTGTTTTCTAAAAAATTTTGCTAGTTTGTATGTTGATTTGCCCATATACGTTAAAGTAGCCCAAGTTCCATTTTCTTGCTCCTGTTCTCTGTTCCGTTCTTTATTTGTTTTGATATCATTTCGGATTTTGTCTACTAGTTCTTTTTTGTATCCATTGTTTTCTGCTACGTCATATATTGTTTTTATCTCTTTCTTATAGGCCTCACGTGTTATTGGTATTCGTTCAAGTCTTGTTACTAATTGTCTAATTGCCGCGTTCTTGT
>CATQFJ010000173.1:0-67752 GCA_956483585.1 Gymnocheta viridis
TTATTGAAAACAAAATGCTATGCAATGGCTTTGCCGCGGCAGTTCTCGAGTGCCACATGTCTTTTTTTATTGGCGTATCAGTAACGCTCCAAAAGAAAAGGCTATAGCCTTTTCTAAAATTAAAAAAAATTATGTTAGTTATTTTTTTTTAATTTAAGTACTTTATTGAAAACAAAATGCTATGCAATGGCTTTGCCGCGGCAGTTCTCGAGTGCCACATGTCTTTTTTTATTGGCGTATCAGTAACGCTCCAAAAGAAAAGGCTATAGCCTTTTCTAAAATTAAAAAAAATTATGTTAGTTATTTTTTTTTAATTTAATACATTTTATTGAAAACAAAATGCTATGCAATGGCTTTGCCGCGGCAGTTCTCGAGTGCCACATGTCTTTTTTTATTGGCGTATCAGTAACGCTCCAAAAGAAAAGGCTATAGCCTTTTCTAAAATTAAAAAAAATTATGTTAGTTATTTTTTTTTAATTTAATACATTTTATTGAAAACAAAATGCTATGCAATGGCTTTGCCGCGGCAGTTCTCGAGTGCCACATGTCTTTTTTTATTGGCGTATCAGTAACGCTCCAAAAGAAAAGGCTATAGCCTTTTCTAAAATTAAAAAAAATTATGTTAGTTATTTTTTTTTAATTTAATACATTTTATTGAAAACAAAATGCTATGCAATGGCTTTGCCGCGGCAGTTCTCGAGTGCCACATGTCTTTTTTATTGGCGTATCAGTAACGCTCCAAAAGAAAAGGCTATAGCCTTTTCTAAAATTAAAAAAAATTATGTTAGTTATTTTTTTTTTAATTTAATACATTTTATTGAAAACAAAATGCTATGCAATGGCTTTGCCGCGGCAGTTCTCGAGTGCCACATGTCTTTTTTTATTGGCGTATCAGTAACGCTCCAAAAGAAAAGGCTATAGCCTTTTCTAAAATTAAAAAAAATTATGTTAGTTATTTTTTTTTAATTTAATACATTTTATTGAAAACAAAATGCTTTGCAATGGCTTTGCCGCGGCAGTTCTCGAGTGCCACATGTCTTTTTTTATTGGCGTATCAGTAACGCTCCAAAAGAAAAGGCTATAGCCTTTTCTAAAATTAAAAAAAATTATGTTAGTTATTTTTTTTTTAATTTAATACATTTTATTGAAAACAAAATGCTTTGCAATGGCTTTGCCGCGGCAGTTCTCGAGTGCCACATGTCTTTTTTTATTGGCGTATCAGTAACGCTCCAAAAGAAAAGGCTATAGCCTTTTCTAAAATTAAAAAAAATTATGTTAGTTATTTTTTTTTAATTTAATACATTTTATTGAAAACAAAATGCTTTGCAATGGCTTTGCCGCGGCAGTTCTCGAGTGCCACATGTCTTTTTTTATTGGCGTATCAGTAACGCTCCAAAAGAAAAGGCTATAGCCTTTTCTAAAATTAAAAAAAATTATGTTAGTTATTTTTTTTTAATTTAATACATTTTATTGAAAACAAAATGCTATGCAATGGCTTTGCCGCGGCAGTTCTCGAGTGCCACATGTCTTTTTTTATTGGCGTATCAGTAACGCTCCAAAAGAAAAGGCTATAGCCTTTTCTAAAATTAAAAAAAATTATGTTAGTTATTTTTTTTTTAATTTAATACATTTTATTGAAAACAAAATGCTATGCAATGGCTTTGCCGCGGCAGTTCTCGAGTGCCACATGTCTTTTTTATTGGCGTATCAGTAACGCTCCAAAAGAAAAGGCTATAGCCTTTTCTAAAATTAAAAAAAATTATGTTAGTTATTTTTTTTTTTAATTTAATACATTTTATTGAAAACAAAATGCTATGCAATGGCTTTGCCGCGGCAGTTCTCGAGTGCCACATGTCTTTTTTTATTGGCGTATCAGTAACGCTCCAAAAGAAAAGGCTATATATAGCCTTTTCTAAAATTAAAAAAAATTATGTTAGTTATTTTTTTTTTAATTTAATACATTTTATTGAAAACAAAATGCTATGCAATGGCTTTGCCGCGGCAGTTCTCGAGTGCCACATGTCTTTTTTTATTGGCGTATCAGTAACGCTCCAAAAGAAAAGGCTATAGCCTTTTCTAAAATTAAAAAAAATTATGTTAGTTATTTTTTTTTAATTTAATACATTTTATTGAAAACAAAATGCTATGCAATGGCTTTGCCGCGGCAGTTCTCGAGTGCCACATGTCTTTTTTTATTGGCGTATCAGTAACGCTCCAAAAGAAAAGGCTATATATAGCCTTTTCTAAAATTAAAAAAAATTATGTTAGTTATTTTTTTTTTAATTTAATACATTTTATTGAAAACAAAATGCTATGCAATGGCTTTGCCGCGGCAGTTCTCGAGTGCCACATGTCTTTTTTTATTGGCGTATCAGTAACGCTCCAAAAGAAAAGGCTATAGCCTTTTCTAAAATTAAAAAAAATTATGTTAGTTATTTTTTTTTAATTTAATACATTTTATTGAAAACAAAATGCTATGCAATGGCTTTGCCGCGGCAGTTCTCGAGTGCCACATGTCTTTTTTTATTGGCGTATCAGTAACGCTCCAAAAGAAAAGGCTATAGCCTTTTCTAAAATTAAAAAAAATTATGTTAGTTATTTTTTTTTAATTTAATACATTTTATTGAAAACAAAATGCTATGCAATGGCTTTGCCGCGGCAGTTCTCGAGTGCCACATGTCTTTTTTTATTGGCGTATCAGTAACGCTCCAAAAGAAAAGGCTATAGCCTTTTCTAAAATTAAAAAAAATTATGTTAGTTATTTTTTTTTAATTTAATACATTTTATTGAAAACAAAATGCTATGCAATGGCTTTGCCGCGGCAGTTCTCGAGTGCCACATGTCTTTTTTTATTGGCGTATCAGTAACGCTCCAAAAGAAAAGGCTATAGCCTTTTCTAAAATTAAAAAAAATTATGTTAGTTATTTTTTTTTTAATTTAATACATTTTATTGAAAACAAAATGCTTTGCAATGGCTTTGCCGCGGCAGTTCTCGAGTGCCACATGTCTTTTTTTATTGGCGTATCAGTAACGCTCCAAAAGAAAAGGCTATAGCCTTTTCTAAAATTAAAAAAAATTATGTTAGTTATTTTTTTTTAATTTAATACATTTTATTGAAAACAAAATGCTATGCAATGGCTTTGCCGCGGCAGTTCTCGAGTGCCACATGTCTTTTTTTATTGGCGTATCAGTAACGCTCCAAAAGAAAAGGCTATATATAGCCTTTTCTAAAATTAAAAAAAATTATGTTAGTTATTTTTTTTTAATTTAATACATTTTATTGAAAACAAAATGCTATGCAATGGCTTTGCCGCGGCAGTTCTCGAGTGCCACATGTCTTTTTTTATTGGCGTATCAGTAACGCTCCAAAAGAAAAGGCTATAGCCTTTTCTAAAATTAAAAAAAATTATGTTAGTTATTTTTTTTTAATTTAATACATTTTATTGAAAACAAAATGCTATGCAATGGCTTTGCCGCGGCAGTTCTCGAGTGCCACATGTCTTTTTTTATTGGCGTATCAGTAACGCTCCAAAAGAAAAGGCTATATATAGCCTTTTCTAAAATTAAAAAAAATTATGTTAGTTATTTTTTTTTAATTTAATACATTTTATTGAAAACAAAATGCTATGCAATGGCTTTGCCGCGGCAGTTCTCGAGTGCCACATGTCTTTTTTTATTGGCGTATCAGTAACGCTCCAAAAGAAAAGGCTATAGCCTTTTCTAAAATTAAAAAAAATTATGTTAGTTATTTTTTTTTAATTTAATACATTTTATTGAAAACAAAATGCTATGCAATGGCTTTGCCGCGGCAGTTCTCGAGTGCCACATGTCTTTTTTTATTGGCGTATCAGTAACGCTCCAAAAGAAAAGGCTATATATAGCCTTTTCTAAAATTAAAAAAAATTATGTTAGTTATTTTTTTTTAATTTAATACATTTTATTGAAAACAAAATGCTATGCAATGGCTTTGCCGCGGCAGTTCTCGAGTGCCACATGTCTTTTTTTATTGGCGTATCAGTAACGCTCCAAAAGAAAAGGCTATAGCCTTTTCTAAAATTAAAAAAAATTATGTTAGTTATTTTTTTTTAATTTAATACATTTTATTGAAAACAAAATGCTATGCAATGGCTTTGCCGCGGCAGTTCTCGAGTGCCACATGTCTTTTTTTATTGGCGTATCAGTAACGCTCCAAAAGAAAAGGCTATAGCCTTTTCTAAAATTAAAAAAAATTATGTTAGTTATTTTTTTTTAATTTAATACATTTTATTGAAAACAAAATGCTATGCAATGGCTTTGCCGCGGCAGTTCTCGAGTGCCACATGTCTTTTTTTATTGGCGTATCAGTAACGCTCCAAAAGAAAAGGCTATAGCCTTTTCTAAAATTAAAAAAAATTATGTTAGTTATTTTTTTTTAATTTAATACATTTTATTGAAAACAAAATGCTATGCAATGGCTTTGCCGCGGCAGTTCTCGAGTGCCACATGTCTTTTTTTATTGGCGTATCAGTAACGCTCCAAAAGAAAAGGCTATAGCCTTTTCTAAAATTAAAAAAAATTATGTTAGTTATTTTTTTTAATTTAATACATTTTATTGAAAACAAAATGCTATGCAATGGCTTTGCCGCGGCAGTTCTCGAGTGCCACATGTCTTTTTTTATTGGCGTATCAGTAACGCTCCAAAAGAAAAGGCTATAGCCTTTTCTAAAATTAAAAAAAATTATGTTAGTTATTTTTTTTTAATTTAATACATTTTATTGAAAACAAAATGCTATGCAATGGCTTTGCCGCGGCAGTTCTCGAGTGCCACATGTCTTTTTTTATTGGCGTATCAGTAACGCTCCAAAAGAAAAGGCTATAGCCTTTTCTAAAATTAAAAAAAATTATGTTAGTTATTTTTTTTTTAATTTAATACATTTTATTGAAAACAAAATGCTATGCAATGGCTTTGCCGCGGCAGTTCTCGAGTGCCACATGTCTTTTTTTATTGGCGTATCAGTAACGCTCCAAAAGAAAAGGCTATAGCCTTTTCTAAAATTAAAAAAAATTATGTTAGTTATTTTTTTTTTAATTTAATACATTTTATTGAAAACAAAATGCTTTGCAATGGCTTTGCCGCGGCAGTTCTCGAGTGCCACATGTCTTTTTTTATTGGCGTATCAGTAACGCTCCAAAAGAAAAGGCTATAGCCTTTTCTAAAATTAAAAAAAATTATGTTAGTTATTTTTTTTTTAATTTAATACATTTTATTGAAAACAAAATGCTTTGCAATGGCTTTGCCGCGGCAGTTCTCGAGTGCCACATGTCTTTTTTTATTGGCGTATCAGTAACGCTCCAAAAGAAAAGGCTATAGCCTTTTCTAAAATTAAAAAAAATTATGTTAGTTATTTTTTTTTTAATTTAATACATTTTATTGAAAACAAAATGCTTTGCAATGGCTTTGCCGCGGCAGTTCTCGAGTGCCACATGTCTTTTTTTATTGGCGTATCAGTAACGCTCCAAAAGAAAAGGCTATAGCCTTTTCTAAAATTAAAAAAAATTATGTTAGTTATTTTTTTTTTAATTTAATACATTTTATTGAAAACAAAATGCTATGCAATGGCTTTGCCGCGGCAGTTCTCGAGTGCCACATGTCTTTTTTTATTGGCGTATCAGTAACGCTCCAAAAGAAAAGGCTATATATAGCCTTTTCTAAAATTAAAAAAAATTATGTTAGTTATTTTTTTTTTAATTTAATACATTTTATTGAAAACAAAATGCTATGCAATGGCTTTGCCGCGGCAGTTCTCGAGTGCCACATGTCTTTTTTTATTGGCGTATCAGTAACGCTCCAAAAGAAAAGGCTATAGCCTTTTCTAAAATTAAAAAAAATTATGTTAGTTATTTTTTTTTAATTTAATACATTTTATTGAAAACAAAATGCTTTGCAATGGCTTTGCCGCGGCAGTTCTCGAGTGCCACATGTCTTTTTTTATTGGCGTATCAGTAACGCTCCAAAAGAAAAGGCTATAGCCTTTTCTAAAATTAAAAAAAATTATGTTAGTTATTTTTTTTTTAATTTAATACATTTTATTGAAAACAAAATGCTTTGCAATGGCTTTGCCGCGGCAGTTCTCGAGTGCCACATGTCTTTTTTTATTGGCGTATCAGTAACGCTCCAAAAGAAAAGGCTATAGCCTTTTCTAAAATTAAAAAAAATTATGTTAGTTATTTTTTTTTAATTTAATACATTTTATTGAAAACAAAATGCTATGCAATGGCTTTGCCGCGGCAGTTCTCGAGTGCCACATGTCTTTTTTTATTGGCGTATCAGTAACGCTCCAAAAGAAGAGGCTATAGCCTTTTCTAAAATTAAAAAAAATTATGTTAGTTATTTTTTTTTAATTTAATACATTTTATTGAAAACAAAATGCTATGCAATGGCTTTGCCGCGGCAGTTCTCGAGTGCCACTTGTCTTTTTTATTGGCGTATCAGTAACGCTCCAAAAGAAAAGGCTATAGCCTTTTCTAAAATTAAAAAAAATTATGTTAGTTATTTTTTTTTTAATTTAATACATTTTATTGAAAACAAAATGCTTTGCAATGGCTTTGCCGCGGCAGTTCTCGAGTGCCACATGTCTTTTTTTATTGGCGTATCAGTAACGCTCCAAAAGAAAAGGCTATAGCCTTTTCTAAAATTAAAAAAAATTATGTTAGTTATTTTTTTTTTAATTTAATACATTTTATTGAAAACAAAATGCTTTGCAATGGCTTTGCCGCGGCAGTTCTCGAGTGCCACATGTCTTTTTTTATTGGCGTATCAGTAACGCTCCAAAAGAAAAGGCTATAGCCTTTTCTAAAATTAAAAAAAATCATGTTAGTTATTTTTTTTTTAATTTAATACATTTTATTGAAAACAAAATGCTTTGCAATGGCTTTGCCGCGGCAGTTCTCGAGTGCCACATGTCTTTTTTTATTGGCGTATCAGTAACGCTCCAAAAGAAAAGGCTATAGCCTTTTCTAAAATTAAAAAAAATTAGGTTAGTTATTTTTTTTTTAATTTAATACATTTTATTGAAAACAAAATGCTTTGCAATGGCTTTGCCGCGGCAGTTCTCGAGTGCCACATGTCTTTTTTTATTGGCGTATCAGTAACGCTCCAAAAGAAAAGGCTATAGCCTTTTCTAAAATTAAAAAAAATTATGTTAGTTATTTTTTTTTTAATTTAATACATTTTATTGAAAACAAAATGCTATGCAATGGCTTTGCCGCGGCAGTTCTCGAGTGCCACATGTCTTTTTTTATTGGCGTATCAGTAACGCTCCAAAAGAAAAGGCTATAGCCTCTTCTAAAATTAAAAAAATTATGTTAGTTATTTTTTTTTAATTTAATACATTTTATTGAAAACAAAATGCTATGCAATGGCTTTGCCGCGGCAGTTCTCGAGTGCCACATGTCTTTTTTTATTGGCGTATCAGTAACGCTCCAAAAGAAAAGGCTATATATAGCCTTTTCTAAAATTAAAAAAAATTATGTTAGTTATTTTTTTTTTAATTTAATACATTTTATTGAAAACAAAATGCTATGCAATGGCTTTGCCGCGGCAGTTCTCGAGTGCCACATGTCTTTTTTTATTGGCGTATCAGTAACGCTCCAAAAGAAAAGGCTATAGCCTTTTCTAAAATTAAAAAAAATTATGTTAGTTATTTTTTTTTTTAATTTAATACATTTTATTGAAAACAAAATGCTATGCAATGGCTTTGCCGCGGCAGTTCTCGAGTGCCACATGTCTTTTTTTATTGGCGTATCAGTAACGCTCCAAAAGAAAAGGCTATATAGCCTTTTCTAAAATTAAAAAAAATTATGTTAGTTATTTTTTTTTTAATTTAATACATTTTATTGAAAACAAAATGCTATGCAATGGCTTTGCCGCGGCAGTTCTCGAGTGCCACATGTCTTTTTTTATTGGCGTATCAGTAACGCTCCAAAAGAAAAGGCTATAGCCTTTTCTAAAATTAAAAAAAATTATGTTAGTTATTTTTTTTTTAATTTAATACATTTTATTGAAAACAAAATGCTTTGCAATTGCTTTGCCGCGGCAGTTCTCGAGTGCCACATGTCTTTTTTTATTGGCGTATCAGTAACGCTCCAAAAGAAAAGGCTATAGCCTTTTCTAAAATTAAAAAAAATTATGTTAGTTATTTTTTTTTTAATTTAATACATTTTATTGAAAACAAAATGCTTTGCAATGGCTTTGCCGCGGCAGTTCTCGAGTGCCACATGTCTTTTTTTATTGGCGTATCAGTAACGCTCCAAAAGAAAAGGCTATAGCCTTTTCTAAAATTAAAAAAAATTATGTTAGTTATTTTTTTTTTAATTTAATACATTTTATTGAAAACAAAATGCTTTGCAATGGCTTTGCCGCGGCAGTTCTCGAGTGCCACATGTCTTTTTTTATTGGCGTATCAGTAACGCTCCAAAAGAAAAGGCTATAGCCTTTTCTAAAATTAAAAAAAATTATGTTAGTTATTTTTTTTTAATTTAATACATTTTATTGAAAACAAAATGCTATGCAATGGCTTTGCCGCGGCAGTTCTCGAGTGCCACATGTCTTTTTTTATTGGCGTATCAGTAACGCTCCAAAAGAAGAGGCTATAGCCTTTTCTAAAATTAAAAAAAATTATGTTAGTTATTTTTTTTTTAATTTAATACATTTTATTGAAAACAAAATGCTATGCAATGGCTTTGCCGCGGCAGTTCTCGAGTGCCACTTGTCTTTTTTTATTGGCGTATCAGTAACGCTCCAAAAGAAAAGGCTATAGCCTTTTCTAAAATTAAAAAAAATTATGTTAGTTATTTTTTTTTAATTTAATACATTTTATTGAAAACAAAATGCTATGCAATGGCTTTGCCGCGGCAGTTCTCGAGTGCCACATGTCTTTTTTTATTGGCGTATCAGTAACGCTCCAAAAGAAAAGGCTATAGCCTTTTCTAAAATTAAAAAAAATTATGTTAGTTATTTTTTTTTTAATTTAATACATTTTATTGAAAACAAAATGCTATGCAATGGCTTTGCCGCGGCAGTTCTCGAGTGCCACATGTCTTTTTTTATTGGCGTATCAGTAACGCTCCAAAAGAAAAGGCTATAGCCTTTTCTAAAATTAAAAAAAATTATGTTAGTTATTTTTTTTTTAATTTAATACATTTTATTGAAAACAAAATGCTATGCAATGGCTTTGCCGCGGCAGTTCTCGAGTGCCACATGTCTTTTTTTATTGGCGTATCAGTAACGCTCCAAAAGAAAAGGCTATAGCCTTTTCTAAAATTAAAAAAAATTATGTTAGTTATTTTTTTTTTAATTTAATACATTTTATTGAAAACAAAATGCTTTGCAATGGCTTTGCCGCGGCAGTTCTCGAGTGCCACATGTCTTTTTTTATTGGCGTATCAGTAACGCTCCAAAAGAAAAGGCTATAATAGCCTTTTCTAAAATTAAAAAAAATTATGTTAGTTATTTTTTTTTAATTTAATACATTTTATTGAAAACAAAATGCTATGCAATAGCTTTGCCGCGGCAGTTCTCGAGTGCCACATGTCTTTTTTTATTGGCGTATCAGTAACGCTCCAAAAGAAAAGGCTATAGCCTTTTCTAAAATTAAAAAAAATTATGTTAGTTATTTTTTTTTTAATTTAATACATTTTATTGAAAACAAAATGCTATGCAATAGCTTTGCCGCGGCAGTTCTCGAGTGCCACATGTCTTTTTTATTGGCGTATCAGTAACGCTCCAAAAGAAAAGGCTATAGCCTTTTCTAAAATTAAAAAAAATTATGTTAGTTATTTTTTTTTTAATTTAATACATTTTATTGAAAACAAAATGCTTTGCAATGGCTTTGCCGCGGCAGTTCTCGAGTGCCACATGTCTTTTTTTATTGGCGTATCAGTAACGCTCCAAAAGAAAAGGCTATAGCCTTTTCTAAAATTAAAAAAATTATGTTAGTTATTTTTTTTTTAATTTAATACATTTTATTGAAAACAAAATGCTATGCAATGGCTTTGCCGCGGCAGTTCTCGAGTGCCACATGTCTTTTTTTATTGGCGTATCAGTAACGCTCCAAAAGAAAAGGCTATAGCCTTTTCTAAAATTAAAAAAAATTATGTTAGTTATTTTTTTTTAATTTAATACATTTTATTGAAAACAAAATGCTATGCAATGGCTTTGCCGCGGCAGTTCTCGAGTGCCACATGTCTTTTTTTATTGGCGTATCAGTAACGCTCCAAAAGAAAAGGCTATATATAGCCTTTTCTAAAATTAAAAAAAATTATGTTAGTTATTTTTTTTTTAATTTAATACATTTTATTGAAAACAAAATGCTATGCAATGGCTTTGCCGCGGCAGTTCTCGAGTGCCACATGTCTTTTTTTATTGGCGTATCAGTAACGCTCCAAAAGAAAAGGCTATAGCCTTTTCTAAAATTAAAAAAAATTATGTTAGTTATTTTTTTTTTTAATTTAATACATTTTATTGAAAACAAAATGCTATGCAATGGCTTTGCCGCGGCAGTTCTCGAGTGCCACATGTCTTTTTTTATTGGCGTATCAGTAACGCTCCAAAAGAAAAGGCTATATATAGCCTTTTCTAAAATTAAAAAAAATTATGTTAGTTATTTTTTTTTTAATTTAATACATTTTATTGAAAACAAAATGCTATGCAATGGCTTTGCCGCGGCAGTTCTCGAGTGCCACATGTCTTTTTTTATTGGCGTATCAGTAACGCTCCAAAAGAAAAGGCTATAGCCTTTTCTAAAATTAAAAAAAATTATGTTAGTTATTTTTTTTTAATTTAATACATTTTATTGAAAACAAATTGCTATGCAATGGCTTTGCCGCGGCAGTTCTCGAGTGCCACATGTCTTGTTTTATTGGCGTATCAGTAACGCTCCAAAAGAAAAGGCTATATATAGCCTTTTCTAAAATTAAAAAAAATTATGTTAGTTATTTTTTTTTAATTTAATACATTTTATTGAAAACAAAATGCTATGCAATGGCTTTGCCGCGGCAGTTCTCGAGTGCCACATGTCTTTTTTTATTGGCGTATCAGTAACGCTCCAAAAGAAGAGGCTATAGCCTTTTCTAAAATTAAAAAAAATTATGTTAGTTATTTTTTTTTTTAATTTAATACATTTTATTGAAAACAAAATGCTATGCAATGGCTTTGCCGCGGCAGTTCTCGAGTGCCACATGTCTTTTTTTATTGGCGTATCAGTAACGCTCCAAAAGAAAAGGCTATAGCCTTTTCTAAAATTAAAAAAAATTATGTTAGTTATTTTTTTTTTTAATTTAACACATTTTATTGAAAACAAAATGCTATGCAATGGCTTTGCCGCGGCAGTTCTCGAGTGCCACATATCTTTTTTTATTGGCGTATCAGTAACGTTCCAAAAGAAAAGGCTATATATAGCCTTTTCTAAAATTAAAAAAAATTATGTTAGTTATTTTTTTTTAATTTAATACATTTTATTGAAAACAAAATGCTATGCAATGGCTTTGCCGCGGCAGTTCTCGAGTGCCACATGTCTTTTTTTATTGGCGTATCAGTAACGCTCCAAAAGAAAAGGCTATAGCCTTTTCTAAAATTAAAAAAAATTATGTTAGTTATTTTTTTTTTTAATTTAATACATTTTATTGAAAACAAAATGCTATGCATTCTCGAGTGCCACATGTCTTTTTTTATTGGCGTATCAGTAACGCTCCAAAAGAAAAGGCTATAGACTTTTCTAAAATTAAAAAAAATTATGTTAGTTATTTTTTTTTTAATTTAATACATTTTATTGAAAACAAAATGCTATGCAATGGCTTTGCCGCGGCAGTTCTCGAGTGCTACATGTCTTTTTTTATAGGCTATAGCCTTTTCTAAAATTAAAAAAAATTATGTTAGTTATTTTTTTTTTAATTTAATACATTTTATTGAAAACAAAATGCTTTGCAATGGCTTTGCCGCGGCAGTTCTCGAGTGCCACATGTCTTTTTTTATTGGCGTATCAGTAACGCTCCAAAAGAAAAGGCTATAGCCTTTTCTAAAATTAAAAAAAATTATGTTAGTTATTTTTTTTTAATTTAATACATTTTATTGAAAACAAAATGCTATGCAATGGCTTTGCCGCGGCAGTTCTCGAGTGCCACATGTCTTTTTTTATTGGCGTATCAGTAACGCTCCAAAAGAAAAGGCTATATATAGCCTTTTCTAAAATTAAAAAAAATTATGTTAGTTATTTTTTTTTTAATTTAATACATTTTATTGAAAACAAAATGCTATGCAATGGCTTTGCCGCGGCAGTTCTCGAGTGCCACATGTCTTTTTTTATTGGCGTATCAGTAACGCTCCAAAAGAAAAGGCTATAGCCTTTTCTAAAATTAAAAAAATTATGTTAGTTATTTTTTTTTAATTTAATACATTTTATTGAAAACAAAATGCTATGCAATGGCTTTGCCGCGGCAGTTCTCGAGTGCCACATGTCTTTTTTTATTGGCGTATCAGTAACGCTCCAAAAGAAAAGGCTATAGCGTTTTCTAAAATTAAAAAAAATTATGTTAGTTATTTTTTTTTTAATTTAATACATTTTATTGAAAACAAAATGCTATGCAATGGCTTTGCCGCGGCAGTTCTCGAGTGCCACATGTCTTGTTTTATTGGCGTATCAGTAACGCTCCAAAAGAAAAGGCTATATATAGCCTTTTCTAAAATTAAAAAAAATTATGTTAGTTATTTTTTTTTTAATTTAATACATTTTATTGAAAACAAAATGCTATGAAATAGCTTTGCCGCGGCAGTTCTCGAGTGCCACATGTCTTTTTTTATTGGCGTATCAGTAACGCTCCAAAAGAAAAGGCTATAGCCTTTTCTAAAATTAAAAAAAATTATGTTAGTTATTTTTTTTTAATTTAATACATTTTATTGAAAACAAAATGCTATGCAATGGCTTTGCCGCGGCAGTTCTCGAGTGCCACATGTCTTTTTTTATTGGCGTATCAGTAACGCTCCAAAAGAAAAGGCTATAGCGTTTTCTAAAATTAAAAAAAATTATGTTAGTTATTTTTTTTTTAATTTAATACATTTTATTGAAAACAAAATGCTATGCAATGGCTTTGCCGCGGCAGTTCTCGAGTGCCACATGTCTTTTTTTATTGGCGTATCAGTAACGCTCCAAAAGAAAAGGCTATAGCCTTTTCTAAAATTAAAAAAATTATGTTAGTTATTTTTTTTTAATTTAATACATTTTATTGAAAACAAAATGCTATGCAATGGCTTTGCCGCGGCAGTTCTCGAGTGCCACATGTCTTTTTTTATTGGCGTATCAGTAACGCTCCAAAAGAAAAGGCTATAGCGTTTTCTAAAATTAAAAAAAATTATGTTAGTTATTTTTTTTTTAATTTAATACATTTTATTGAAAACAAAATGCTATGCAATGGCTTTGCCGCGGCAGTTCTCGAGTGCCACATGTCTTGTTTTATTGGCGTATCAGTAACGCTCCAAAAGAAAAGGCTATATATAGCCTTTTCTAAAATTAAAAAAAATTATGTTAGTTATTTTTTTTTTAATTTAATACATTTTATTGAAAACAAAATGCTATGAAATAGCTTTGCCGCGGCAGTTCTCGAGTGCCACATGTCTTTTTTTATTGGCGTATCAGTAACGCTCCAAAAGAAAAGGCTATAGCCTTTTCTAAAATTAAAAAAAATTATGTTAGTTATTTTTTTTTAATTTAATACATTTTATTGAAAACAAAATGCTATGCAATGGCTTTGCCGCGGCAGTTCTCGAGTGCCACTTGTCTTTTTTTATTGGCGTATCAGTAACGCTACAAAAGAAAAGGCTATAGCCTTTTCTAAAATTAAAAAAAATTATGTTAGTTATTTTTTTTTTTAATTTAATACATTTTATTGAAAACAAAATGCTATGCAATGGCTTTGCCGCGGCAGTTCTCGAGTGCCACATGTCTTTTTTATTGGCGTATCAGTAACGCTCCAAAAGAAAAGGCTATAGCCTTTTCTAAAATTAAAAAAAATTATGTTAGTTATTTTTTTTTTAATTTAACACATTTTATTGAAAACAAAATGCTATGCAATGGCTTTGCCGCGGCAGTTCTCGAGTGCCACATACCTTTTTTTATTGGCGTATCAGTAACGTTCCAAAAGAAAAGGCTATATATAGCCTTTTCTAAAATTAAAAAAAATTATGTTAGTTATTTTTTTTTAATTTAATACATTTTATTGAAAACAAAATGCTATGCAATGGCTTTGCCGCGGCAGTTCTCGAGTGCCACTTGTCTTTTTTTATTGGCGTATCAGTAACGCTCCAAAAGAAAAGGCTATAGCCTTTTCTAAAATTAAAAAAAATTATGTTAGTTATTTTTTTTTAATTTAATACATTTTATTGAAAACAAAATGCTATGCAATGGCTTTGCCGCGGCAGTTCTCGAGTGCCACATGTCTTTTTTTATTGGCGTATCAGTAACGCTCCAAAAGAAAAGGCTATATATAGCCTTTTCTAAAATTAAAAAAAATTATGTTAGTTATTTTTTTTTTAATTTAACACATTTTATTGAAAACAAAATGCTATGCAATGGCTTTGCCGCGGCAGTTCTCGAGTGCCACATATCTTTTTTTATTGGCGTATCAGTAACGTTCCAAAAGAAAAGGCTATATATAGCCTTTTCTAAAATTAAAAAAAATTATGTTAGTTATTTTTTTTTAATTTAATACATTTTATTGAAAACAAAATGCTATGCAATGGCTTTGCCGCGGCAGTTCTTGAGTGCCACATGTCTTTTTTTATTGGCGTATCAGTAACGCTCCAAAAGAAAAGGCTATAGCCTTTTCTAAAATTAAAAAAAATTATGTTAGTTATTTTTTTTTAATTTAATACATTTTATTGAAAACAAAATGCTATGCAATGGCTTTGCCGCGGCAGTTCTCGAGTGCCACTTGTCTTTTTTTATTGGCGTATCAGTAACGCTCCAAAAGAAAAGGCTATAGCCTTTTCTAAAATTAAAAAAAATTATGTTAGTTATTTTTTTTTAATTTAATACATTTTATTGAAAACAAAATGCTATGCAATGGCTTTGCCGCGGCAGTTCTCGAGTGCCACTTGTCTTTTTTTATTGGCGTATCAGTAACGCTCCAAAAGAAAAGGCTATAGCCTTTTCTAAAATTAAAAAAAATTATGTTAGTTATTTTTTTTTAATTTAATACATTTTATTGAAAACAAAATGCTATGCAATGGCTTTGCCGCGGCAGTTCTCGAGTGCCACATGTCTTTTTTTATTGGCGTATCAGTAACGCTCCAAAAGAAAAGGCTATAGCCTTTTCTAAAATTAAAAAAAATTATGTTAGTTATTTTTTTTTTAATTTAACACATTTTATTGAAAACAAAATGCTATGCAATGGCTTTGCCGCGGCAGTTCTCGAGTGCCACATATCTTTTTTTATTGGCGTATCAGTAACGTTCCAAAAGAAAAGGCTATATATAGCCTTTTCTAAAATTAAAAAAAATTATGTTAGTTATTTTTTTTTAATTTAATACATTTTATTGAAAACAAAATGCTATGCAATGGCTTTGCCGCGGCAGTTCTCGAGTGCCACATGTCTTTTTTTATTGGCGTATCAGTAACGCTCCAAAAGAAAAGGCTATAGCCTTTTCTAAAATTAAAAAAATTATGTTAGTTATTTTTTTTTAATTTAATACATTTTATTGAAAACAAAATGCTATGCAATGGCTTTGCCGCGGCAGTTCTCGAGTGCCACATGTCTTTTTTTATTGGCGTATCAGTAACGCTCCAAAAGAAGAGGCTATAGCCTTTTCTAAAATTAAAAAAAATTATGTTAGTTATTTTTTTTTAATTTAATACATTTTATTGAAAACAAAATGCTATGCAATGGCTTTGCCGCGGCAGTTCTCGAGTGCCACATGTCTTTTTTTATTGGCGTATCAGTAACGCTCCAAAAGAAGAGGCTATAGCCTTTTCTAAAATTAAAAAAAAATTATGTTAGTTATTTTTTTTTAATTTAATACATTTTATTGAAAACAAAATGCTATGCAATGGCTTTGCCGCGGCAGTTCTCGAGTGCCACATATCTTTTTTTATTGGCGTATCAGTAACGTTCCAAAAGAAAAGGCTATATATAGCCTTTTCTAAAATTAAAAAAAATTATGTTAGTTATTTTTTTTTAATTTAATACATTTTATTGAAAACAAAATGCTATGCAATGGCTTTGCCGCGGCAGTTCTCGAGTGCCACATGTCTTTTTTTATTGGCGTATCAGTAACGCTCCAAAAGAAAAGGCTATAGCCTTTTCTAAAATTAAAAAAAATTATGTTAGTTATTTTTTTTTTAATTTAATACATTTTATTGAAAACAAAATGCTATGCAATGGCTTTGCCGCGGCAGTTCTCGAGTGCCACATGTCTTTTTTTATTGGCGTACCAGTAACGCTCCAAAAGAAAAGGCTATATAGCCTTTTCTAAAATTAAAAAAAATTATGTTAGTTATTTTTTTTTTAATTTAATACATTTTATTGAAAACAAAATACTATGCAATGGCTTTGCCGCGGCAGTTCTCGAGTGCCACATGTCTTTTTTTATTGGCGTATCAGTAACGCTCCAAAATAAAAGGCTATAGCCTTTTCTAAAATTAAAAAAAATTATGTTAGTTATTTTTTTTTTTAATTTAATACATTTTATTGAAAACAAAATGCTATGCAATGGCTTTGCCGCGGCAGTTCTCGAGTGCCACATGTCTTTTTTTATTGGCGTATCAGTAACGCTCCAAGAGAGAAGGCTATAGCCTTTTCTAATATTAAAAAAAATTATGCTAGTTATTTTTTTTTAATTTAATACATTTTATTGAAAACAAAATGCTATGCAATGGCTTTGCCGCGGCAGTTCTCGAGTGCCACATGTCTTTTTTTATTGGCGTATCAGTAACGCTTTTCTAAAATTAAAAAAAATTATGTTAGTTATTTTTTTTTAATTTAATACATTTTATTGAAAACAAAATGCTATGCAATGGCTTTGCCGCGGCAGTTCTCGAGTGCCACATGTCTTTTTTTATTGGCGTATCAGTAACGCTCCAAAAGAAAAGGCTATATAGCCTTTTCTAAAATTAAAAAAAATTATGTTAGTTATTTTTTTTTTTAATTTAATACATTTTATTGAAAACAAAATGCTATGCAATGGCTTTGCCGCGGCAGTTCTCGAGTGCCACATGTCTTTTTTTATTGGCGTATCAGTAACGCTCCAAAATAAAAGGCTATAGCCTTTTCTAAAATTAAAAAAAATTATGTTAGTTATTTTTTTTTTAATTTAATACATTTTATTGAAAACAAACTGCTATGCAATGGCTTTGCCGCGGCAGTTCTCGAGTGCCACATGTCTTTTTTTATTGGCGTATCAGTAACGCTCCAAGAGAAAAGGCTATAGCCTTTTCTAAAATTAAAAAAAATTATGCTAGTTATTTTTTTTTAATTTAATACATTTTATTGAAAACAAAATGCTATGCAATGGCTTTGCCGCGGCAGTTCTCGAGTGCCACATGTCTTTTTTTATTGGCGTATCAGTAACGCTCCAAAAGAAAAGGCTATATATAGCCTTTTCTAAAATTAAAAAAAATTATGTTAGTTATTTTTTTTTAATTTAATACATTTTATTGAAAACAAAATGCTTTGCAATGGCTTTGCCGCGGCAGTTCTCGAGTGCCACATGTCTTTTTTTATTGGCGTATCAGTAACGCTCCAAAAGAAAAGGCTATAGCCTTTTCTAAAATTAAAAAAAATTATGTTAGTTATTTTTTTTTAATTTAATACATTTTATTGAAAACAAAATGCTATGCAATGGCTTTGCCGCGGCAGTTCTCGAGTGCCACATGTCTTTTTTTATTGGCGTATCAGTAACGCTCCAAAAGAAGCGGCTATAGCCTTTTCTAAAATTAAAAAAAATTATGTTAGTTATTTTTTTTTTAATTTAATACATTTTATTGAAAACAAAATGCTATGCAATGGCTTTGCCGCGGCAGTTCTCGAGTGCCACATGTCTTTTTTTATTGGCGTATCAGTAACGCTCCAAAAGAAAAGGCTATAGCCTTTTCTAAAATTAAAAAAAATTATGTTAGTTATTTTTTTTTAATTTAATACATTTTATTGAAAACAAAATGCTATGCAATGGCTTTGCCGCGGCAGTTCTCGAGTGCCACATGTCTTTTTTTATTGGCGTATCAGTAACGCTCCAAAAGAAAAGGCTATATATAGCCTTTTCTAAAATTAAAAAAAATTATGTTAGTTATTTTTTTTTTAATTTAATACATTTTATTGAAAACAAAATGCTATGCAATGGCTTTGCCGCGGCAGTTCTCGAGTGCCACATGTCTTTTTTTATTGGCGTATCAGTAACGCTCCAAAAGAAAAGGCTATAGCCTTTTCTAAAATTAAAAAAAATTATGTTAGTTATTTTTTTTTTAATTTAATACATTTTATTGAAAACAAAATGCTATGCAATGGCTTTGCCGCGGCAGTTCTCGAGTGCCACATGTCTTTTTTTATTGGCGTATCAGTAACGCTCCAAAAGAAGAGGCTATAGCCTTTTCTAAAATTAAAAAAAATTATGTTAGTTATTTTTTTTTAATTTAATACATTTTATTGAAAACAAAATGCTATGCAATGGCTTTGCCGCGGCAGTTCTCGAGTGCCACATGTCTTTTTTTATTGGCGTATCAGTAACGCTCCAAAAGAAGAGGCTATAGCCTTTTCTAAAATTAAAAAAAATTATGTTAGTTATTTTTTTTTAATTTAATACATTTTATTGAAAACAAAATGCTATGCAATGGCTTTGCCGCGGCAGTTCTCGAGTGCCACATGTCTTTTTTTATTGGCGTATCAGTAACGCTCCAAAAGAAAAGGCTATAGCCTTTTCTAAAATTAAAAAAAATTATGTTAGTTATTTTTTTTTTAATTTAATACATTTTATTGAAAACAAAATGCTATGCAATGGCTTTGCCGCGGCAGTTCTCGAGTGCCACATGTCTTTTTTTATTGGCGTATCAGTAACGCTCCAAAAGAAGAGGCTATAGCCTTTTCTAAAATTAAAAAAAATTATGTTAGTTATTTTTTTTTAATTTAATACATTTTATTGAAAACAAAATGCTATGCAATGGCTTTGCCGCGGCAGTTCTCGAGTGCCACATGTCTTTTTTTATTGGCGTATCAGTAACGCTCCAAAAGAAAAGGCTATAGCGTTTTCTAAAATTAAAAAAAATTATGTTAGTTATTTTTTTTTTAATTTAATACATTTTATTGAAAACAAAATGCTATGCAATGGCTTTGCCGCGGCAGTTCTCGAGTGCCACATGTCTTTTTTTATTGGCGTATCAGTAACGCTCCAAAAGAAGAGGCTATAGCCTTTTCTAAAATTAAAAAAAATTATGTTAGTTATTTTTTTTTTAATTTAATACATTTTATTGAAAACAAAATGCTATGCAATGGCTTTGCCGCGGCAGTTCTCGAGTGCCACATGTCTTTTTTTATTGGCGTATCAGTAACGCTCCAAAAGAAAAGGCTATAGCGTTTTCTAAAATTAAAAAAAATTATGTTAGTTATTTTTTTTTTAATTTAATACATTTTATTGAAAACAAAATGCTATGCAATGGCTTTGCCGCGGCAGTTCTCGAGTGCCACATGTCTTTTTTTATTGGCGTATCAGTAACGCTCCAAAAGAAGAGGCTATAGCCTTTTCTAAAATTAAAAAAAATTATGTTAGTTATTTTTTTTTAATTTAATACATTTTATTGAAAACAAAATGCTATGCAATGGCTTTGCCGCGGCAGTTCTCGAGTGCCACATGTCTTTTTTTATTGGCGTATCAGTAACGCTCCAAAAGAAAAGGCTATAGCGTTTTCTAAAATTAAAAAAAATTATGTTAGTTATTTTTTTTTTAATTTAATACATTTTATTGAAAACAAAATGCTATGCAATGGCTTTGCCGCGGCAGTTCTCGAGTGCCACATGTCTTTTTTTATTGGCGTATCAGTAACGCTCCAAAAGAAGAGGCTATAGCCTTTTCTAAAATTAAAAAAAATTATGTTAGTTATTTTTTTTTTAATTTAATACATTTTATTGAAAACAAAATGCTATGCAATGGCTTTGCCGCGGCAGTTCTCGAGTGCCACATGTCTTTTTTTATTGGCGTATCAGTAACGCTCCAAAAGAAAAGGCTATAGCGTTTTCTAAAATTAAAAAAAATTATGTTAGTTATTTTTTTTTTAATTTAATACATTTTATTGAAAACAAAATGCTATGCAATGGCTTTGCCGCGGCAGTTCTCGAGTGCCACATGTCTTTTTTTATTGGCGTATCAGTAACGCTCCAAAAGAAAAGGCTATAGCGTTTTCTAAAATTAAAAAAAATTATGTTAGTTATTTTTTTTTTAATTTAATACATTTTATTGAAAACAAAATGCTATGCAATGGCTTTGCCGCGGCAGTTCTCGAGTGCCACATGTCTTTTTTTATTGGCGTATCAGTAACGCTCCAAAAGAAGAGGCTATAGCCTTTTCTAAAATTAAAAAAAATTATGTTAGTTATTTTTTTTTAATTTAATACATTTTATTGAAAACAAAATGCTATGCAATGGCTTTGCCGCGGCAGTTCTCGAGTGCCACATGTCTTTTTTTATTGGCGTATCAGTAACGCTCCAAAAGAAGAGGCTATAGCCTTTTCTAAAATTAAAAAAAATTATGTTAGTTATTTTTTTTTAATTTAATACATTTTATTGAAAACAAAATGCTATGCAATGGCTTTGCCGCGGCAGTTCTCGAGTGCCACATGTCTTTTTTTATTGGCGTATCAGTAACGCTCCAAAAGAAAAGGCTATAGCGTTTTCTAAAATTAAAAAAAATTATGTTAGTTATTTTTTTTTTAATTTAATACATTTTATTGAAAACAAAATGCTATGCAATGGCTTTGCCGCGGCAGTTCTCGAGTGCCACATGTCTTTTTTTATTGGCGTATCAGTAACGCTCCAAAAGAAGAGGCTATAGCCTTTTCTAAAATTAAAAAAAATTATGTTAGTTATTTTTTTTTAATTTAATACATTTTATTGAAAACAAAATGCTATGCAATGGCTTTGCCGCGGCAGTTCTCGAGTGCCACATGTCTTTTTTTATTGGAGTATCAGTAACGCTCCAAAAGAAAAGGCTATAGCGTTTTCTAAAATTAAAAAAAATTATGTTAGTTATTTTTTTTTTAATTTAATACATTTTATTGAAAACAAAATGCTATGCAATGGCTTTGCCGCGGCAGTTCTCGAGTGCCACATGTCTTTTTTTATTGGTATCAGTAACGCTCCAAAAGAAAAGGCTATAGCGTTTTCTAAAATTAAAAAAAATTATGTTAGTTATTTTTTTTTTAATTTAATACATTTTATTGAAAACAAAATGCTATGAAATAGCTTTGCCGCGGCAGTTCTCGAGTGCCACATGTCTTTTTTTATTGGCGTATCAGTAACGCTCCAAAAGAAAAGGCTATAGCGTTTTCTAAAATTAAAAAAAATTATGTTAGTTATTTTTTTTTTAATTTAATACATTTTATTGAAAACAAAATGCTATGCAATGGCTTTGCCGCGGCAGTTCTCGAGTGCCACATGTCTTTTTTTATTGGCGTATCAGTAACGCTCCAAAAGAAGCGGCTATAGCCTTTTCTAAAATTAAAAAAAATTATGTTAGTTATTTTTTTTTTAATTTAATACATTTTATTGAAAACAAAATGCTTTGCAATGGCTTTGCCGCGGCAGTTCTCGAGTGCCACACGTCTTTTTTTATTGGCGTATCAGTAACGCTCCAAAAGAAAAGGCCTTTTCTAAAATTAAAAAAAATTATGTTAGTTATTTTTTTTTTAATTTAATACATTTTATTGAAAACAAAATGCTATGAAATAGCTTTGCCGCGGCAGTTCTCGAGTGCCACATATCTTTTTTTATTGGCATATCAGTAACGCTCCAAAAGAAAAGGCTATAATAGTCTTTTCTAAAATTAAAAAAAATAATGTTAGTTATTTTTTTTAATTTAATACATTTTATTGAAAACAAAATGCTATGCAATGGCTTTGCCGCGGCAGTTCTCGAGTGCCACATGTCTTTTTTTATTGGCGTATCAGTAACGCTCCAAAAGAAAAGGCTATAGCCTTTTCTAAAATTAAAAAAAATTATGTTAGTTATTTTTTTTTAATTTAATACATTTTATTGAAAACAAAATGCTATGAAATAGCTTTGCCGCGGCAGTTCTCGAGTGCCACATGTCTTTTTTTATTGGCGTATCAGTAACGCTCCAAAAGAAAAGGCTATAGCCTTTTCTAAAATTAAAAAAAATTATGTTAGTTATTTTTTTTTTAATTTAATACATTTTATTGAAAACAAAATGCTATGCAATGGCTTTGCCGCGGCAGTTCTCGAGTGCCACATGTCTTTTTTTATTGGCGTATCAGTAACGCTCCAAAAGAAGCGGCTATAGCCTTTTCTAAAATTAAAAAAAATTTTGTTAGTTATTTTTTTTTAATTTAATACATTTTATTGAAAACAAAATGCTATGCAATGGCTTTGCCGCGGCAGTTCTCGAGTGCCACATGTCTTTTTTTATTGGCGTATCAGTAACGCTCCAAAAGAAAAGGCTATAGCGTTTTCTAAAATTAAAAAAAATTATGTTAGTTATTTTTTTTTAATTTAATACATTTTATTGAAAACAAAATGCTATGCAATGGCTTTGCCGCGGCAGTTCTCGAGTGCCACATGTCTTTTTTTATTGGCGTATCAGTAACGCTCCAAAAGAAGAGGCTATAGCCTTTTCTAAAATTAAAAAAAATTATGTTAGTTATTTTTTTTTAATTTAATACATTTTATTGAAAACAAAATGCTATGCAATGGCTTTGCCGCGGCAGTTCTCGAGTGCCACATGTCTTTTTTTATTGGCGTATCAGTAACGCTCCAAAAGAAAAGGCTATAGCGTTTTCTAAAATTAAAAAAAATTATGTTAGTTATTTTTTTTTTAATTTAATACATTTTATTGAAAACAAAATGCTATGCAATGGCTTTGCCGCGGCAGTTCTCGAGTGCCACATGTCTTGTTTTATTGGCGTATCAGTAACGCTCCAAAAGAAAAGGCTATATATAGCCTTTTCTAAAATTAAAAAAAATTATGTTAGTTATTTTTTTTTTAATTTAATACATTTTATTGAAAACAAAATGCTATGAAATAGCTTTGCCGCGGCAGTTCTCGAGTGCCACATGTCTTTTTTTATTGGCGTATCAGTAACGCTCCAAAAGAAAAGGCTATAGCGTTTTCTAAAATTAAAAAAAATTATGTTAGTTATTTTTTTTTTTAATTTAATACATTTTATTGAAAACAAAATGCTATGCAATGGCTTTGCCGCGGCAGTTCTCGAGTGCCACATGTCTTTTTTTATTGGCGTATCAGTAACGCTCCAAAAGAAGCGGCTATAGCCTTTTCTAAAATTAAAAAAAATTATGTTAGTTATTTTTTTTTTAATTTAATACATTTTATTGAAAACAAAATGCTTTGCAATGGCTTTGCCGCGGCAGTTCTCGAGTGCCACACGTCTTTTTTTATTGGCGTATCAGTAACGCTCCAAAAGAAAAGGCCTTTTCTAAAATTAAAAAAAATTATGTTAGTTATTTTTTTTTTAATTTAATACATTTTATTGAAAACAAAATGCTATGAAATAGCTTTGCCGCGGCAGTTCTCGAGTGCCACATATCTTTTTTTATTGGCATATCAGTAACGCTCCAAAAGAAAAGGCTATAATAGTCTTTTCTAAAATTAAAAAAAATAATGTTAGTTATTTTTTTTAATTTAATACATTTTATTGAAAACAAAATGCTATGCAATGGCTTTGCCGCGGCAGTTCTCGAGTGCCACATGTCTTTTTTTATTGGCGTATCAGTAACGCTCCAAAAGAAAAGGCTATAGCCTTTTCTAAAATTAAAAAAAATTATGTTAGTTATTTTTTTTTAATTTAATACATTTTATTGAAAACAAAATGCTATGAAATAGCTTTGCCGCGGCAGTTCTCGAGTGCCACATGTCTTTTTTTATTGGCGTATCAGTAACGCTCCAAAAGAAAAGGCTATAGCCTTTTCTAAAATTAAAAAAATTATGTTAGTTATTTTTTTTTTAATTTAATACATTTTATTGAAAACAAAATGCTATGCAATGGCTTTGCCGCGGCAGTTCTCGAATGCCACATGTCTTTTTTTATTGGCATATCAGTAACGCTCCAAAAGAAAAGCTATAGCCTTTTCTAAAATTAAAAAAAATTATGTTAGTTATTTTTTTTTTAATTTAATACATTTTATTGAAAACAAAATGCTATGCAATGGCTTTGCCGCGGCAGTTCTCGAGTGCCACATGTCTTTTTTTATTGGCGTATCAGTAACGCTCCAAAAGAAGCGGCTATAGCCTTTTCTAAAATTAAAAAAAATTTTGTTAGTTATTTTTTTTTAATTTAATACATTTTATTGAAAACAAAATGCTATGCAATGGCTTTGCCGCGGCAGTTCTCGAGTGCCACATGTCTTTTTTTATTGGCGTATCAGTAACGCTCCAAAAGAAAAGGCTATAGCGTTTTCTAAAATTAAAAAAAATTATGTTAGTTATTTTTTTTTTAATTTAATACATTTTATTGAAAACAAAATGCTATGAAATAGCTTTGCCGCGGCAGTTCTCGAGTGCCACATGTCTTTTTTTATTGGCGTATCAGTAACGCTCCAAAAGAAAAGGCTATAGCCTTTTCTAAAATTAAAAAAAATTATGTTAGTTATTTTTTTTTAATTTAATACATTTTATTGAAAACAAAATGCTATGCAATGGCTTTGCCGCGGCAGTTCTCGAGTGCCACATGTCTTTTCTTATTGGCGTATCAGTAACGCTCCAAAAGAAAAGGCTATAGCCTTTTCTAAAATTAAAAAAAATTATGTTAGTTATTTTTTTTTTAATTTAATACATTTTATTGAAAACAAAATGCTATGCAATGGCTTTGCCGCGGCAGTTCTCGAGTGCCACATGTCTTTTTTTATTGGCGTATCAGTAACGCTCCAAAAGAAAAGGCTATAGCCTTTTCTAAAATTAAAAAAAATTATGTTAGTTATTTTTTTTAATTTAATACATTTTATTGAAAACAAAATGCTATGCAATGGCTTTGCCGCGGCAGTTCTCGAGTGCCACATGTCTTTTTTTATTGGCGTATCAGTAACGCTCCAAAAGAAAAGGCTATAGCCTTTTCTAAAATTAAAAAAAATTATGTTAGTTATTTTTTTTTAATTTAATACATTTTATTGAAAACAAAATGCTATGAAATAGCTTTGCCGCGGCAGTTCTCGAGTGCCACATGTCTTTTTTTATTGGCGTATCAGTAACGCTCCAAAAGAAAAGGCTATAGCCTTTTCTAAAATTAAAAAAAATTATGTTAGTTATTTTTTTTTTAATTTAATACATTTTATTGAAAACAAAATGCTATGAAATAGCTTTGCCGCGGCAGTTCTCGAGTGCCACATGTCTTTTTTTATTGGCGTATCAGTAACGCTCCAAAAGAAAAGGCTATAGCGTTTTCTAAAATTAAAAAAAATTATGTTAGTTATTTTTTTTTTAATTTAATACATTTTATTGAAAACAAAATGCTATGCAATGGCTTTGCCGCGGCAGTTCTCGAGTGCCACATGTCTTTTTTTATTGGCGTATCAGTAACGCTCCAAAAGAAGCGGCTATAGCCTTTTCTAAAATTAAAAAAAAATTTAGTAATTATTTTTTTTTAATTTAATACATTTTATTGAAAACAAAATGCTATGCAATGGCTTTGCCGCGGCAGTTCTCGAGTGCCACATGTCTTTTTTTATTGGCGTATCAGTAACGCTCCAAAAGAAAAGGCTATAGCGTTTTCTAAAATTAAAAAAAATTATGTTAGTTATTTTTTTTTAATTTAATACATTTTATTGAAAACAAAATGCTATGAAATAGCTTTGCCGCGGCAGTTCTCGAGTGCCACATGTCTTTTTTTATTGGCGTATCAGTAACGCTCCATAAGAAAAGGCTATAGCCTTCTCTAAAATTAAAAAAAATTATGTTAGTTATTTTTTTTTAATTTAATACATTTTATTGAAAACAAAATGCTATGCAATGGCTTTGCCGCGGCAGTTCTCGAGTGCCACATGTCTTTTTTTATTGGCGTATCAGTAACGCTCCAAAAGAAAAGGCTATAGCCTTTTCTAAAATTAAAAAAAATTATGTTAGTTATTTTTTTTTTATTTAATACATTTTATTGAAAACAAAATGCTATGAAATAGCTTTGCAGCGGCAGTTCTCGAGTGCCACATGTCTTTTTTTATTGGCGTATCAGTAACGCTCCAAAAGAAAAGGCTATAGCCTTTTCTAAAATTAAAAAAAAATTATGTTAGTTATTTTTTTTTAATTTAATACATTTTATTGAAAACAAAATGCTATGCAATGGCTTTGCCGCGGCAGTTCTCGAGTGCCACATGTCTTTTTTTATTGGCGTATCAGTAACGCTCCAAAAGAAAAGGCTATAATAGCCTTTTCTAAAATTAAAAAAAATTATGTTAGTTATTTTTTTTTTAATTTAATACATTTTATTGAAAACAAAATGCTATGAAATAGCTTTGCCGCGGCAGTTCTCGAGTGCCACATGTCTTTTTTTATTGGCGTATCAGTAACGCTCCAAAAGAAAAGGCTATAATAGCCTTTTCTAAAATTAAAAAAAATTATGTTAGTTATTTTTTTTTTAATTTAATACATTTTATTGAAAACAAAATGCTATGAAATAGCTTTGCCGCGGCAGTTCTGGAGTGCCACATGTCTTTTTTTATTGGCGTATCAGTAACGCTCCAAAAGAAAAGGCTATAGCCTTTTCTAAAATTAAAAAAAATTATGTTAGTTATTTTTTTTTAATTTAATACATTTTATTGAAAACAAAATGCTATGCAATGGCTTTGCCGCGGCAGTTCTCGAGTGCCACATGTCTTTTTTTATTGGCGTATCAGTAACGCTCCAAAAGAAAAGGCTATATATAGCCTTTTCTAAAATTAAAAAAAATTATGTTAGTTATTTTTTTTTTAATTTAATACATTTTATTGAAAACAAAATGCTTTGCAATGGCTTTTCCGCGGCAGTTCTCGAGTGCCACATGTCTTTTTTTATTGGCGTATCAGTAACGCTCCAAAAGAAAAGGCTATATATAGCCTTTTCTAAAATTAAAAAAAATTATGTTAGTTATTTTTTTTTTAATTTAATACATTTTATTGAAAACAAAATGCTATGCAATGGCTTTGCCGCGGCAGTTCTCGAGTGCCACATGTCTTTTTTTATTGGCGTATCAGTAACGCTCCAAAAGAAAAGGCTATAGCCTTTTCTAAAATTAAAAAAAATTATGTTAGTTATTTTTTTTTAATTTAATACATTTTATTGAAAACAAAATGCTATGCAATGGCTTTGCCGCGGCAGTTCTCGAGTGCCACATGTCTTTTTTTATTGGCGTATCAGTAACGCTCCAAAAGAAAAGGCTATATATAGCCTTTTCTAAAATTAAAAAAAAATTATGTTAGTTATTTTTTTTTTAATTTAATACATTTTATTGAAAACAAAATGCTATGCAATGGCTTTGCCGCGGCAGTTCTCGAGTGCCACATGTCTTTTTTTATTGGCGTATCAGTAACGCTCCAAAAGAAAAGGCTATAGCCTTTTCTAAAATTAAAAAAAATTATGTTAGTTATTTTTTTTTTAATTTAATACATTTTATTGAAAACAGAATGCTATGCAATGGCTTTGCCGCGGCAGTTCTCGAGTGCCACATGTCTTTTTTTATTGGCGTATCAGTAACGCTCCAAAAGAAAAGGCTATAGCCTTTTCTAAAATTAAAAAAAATTATGTTAGTTATTTTTTTTTTAATTTAATACATTTTATTGAAAACAGAATGCTATGCAATGGCTTTGCCGCGGCAGTTCTCGAGTGCCACATGTCTTTTTTTATTGGCGTATCAGTAACGCTCCAAAAGAAAAGGCTATAGCTTTTCTAAAATTAAAAAAAATTATGTTAGTTATTTTTTTTTAATTTAATACATTTTATTGAAAACAAAATGCTATGCAATGGCTTTGCCGCGGCAGTTCTCGAGTGCCACATGTCTTTTTTTATTGGCGTATCAGTAACGCTCCAAAAGAAAAGGCTATAGCCTCTTCTAAAATTAAAAAAAATTTTGTTAGTTATTTTTTTTTAATCTAATACATTTTATTGAAAACAAAATGCTATGCAATGGCTTTGCCGCGGCAGTTCTCGAGTGCCACATGTTTTTTTTATTGGCGTATCAGTAACGCTCCAAAAGAAAAGGCTATAGCCTTTTCTAAAATTAAAAAAAATTATGTTAGTTATTTTTTTTTAATTTAATACATTTTATTGAAAACAAAATGCTATGCAATGGCTTTGCCGCGGCAGTTCTCGAGTGCCACATGTTTTTTTTATTGGCGTATCAGTAACGCTCCAAAAGAAAAGGCTATAGCCTTTTCTAAAATTAAAAAAAATTATGTTAGTTATTTTTTTTTAATTTAATACATTTTATTGAAAACAAAATGCTATGCAATGGCTTTGCCGCGGCAGTTCTCGAGTGCCACATGTCTTTTTTTATTGGCGTATCAGTAACGCTCCAAAAGAAAAGGCTATAGCCTCTTCTAAAATTAAAAAAAATTATGTTAGTTATTTTTTTTTAATTTAATACATTTTATTGAAAACAAAATGCTATGCAATGGCTTTGCCGCGGCAGTTCTCGAGTGCCACATGTCTTTTTTTATTGGCGTATCAGTAACGCTCCAAAAGAAAAGGCTATAGCCTCTTCTAAAATTAAAAAAAATTATGTTAGTTATTTTTTTTTAATTTAATACATTTTATTGAAAACAAAATGCTATGCAATGGCTTTGCCGCGGCAGTTCTCGAGTGCCACATGTCTTTTTTTATTGGCGTATCAGTAACGCTCCAAAAGAAAAGGCTATAGCCTCTTCTAAAATTAAAAAAAATTTTGTTAGTTATTTTTTTTTAATCTAATACATTTTATTGAAAACAAAATGCTATGCAATGGCTTTGCCGCGGCAGTTCTCGAGTGCCACATGTTTTTTTTATTGGCGTATCAGTAACGCTCCAAAAGAAAAGGCTATAGCCTTTTCTAAAATTAAAAAAAATTATGTTAGTTATTTTTTTTTTAATTTAATACATTTTATTGAAAACAAAATGCTTTGCAATGGCTTTGCCGCGGCAGTTCTCGAGTGCCACATGTCTTTTTTTATTGGCGTATTAGTAACGCTCCAAAAGAAAAGGCTATAGCCTTTTCTAAAATTAAAAAAAAATTATGTTAGTTATTTTTTTTTTTAATTTAATACATTTTATTGAAAACAAAATGCTATGCAATGGCTTTGCCGCGGCAGTTCTCGAGTGCCACATGTCTTTTTTTATTGGCGTATCAGTAACGCTCCAAAAGAAAAGGCTATAGCCTTTTCTAAAATTAAAAAAAATTATGTTAGTTATTTTTTTTTAATTTAATACATTTTATTGAAAACAAAATGCTATGCAATGGCTTTGCCGCGGCAGTTCTCGAGTGCCACATGTCTTTTTTTATTGGCGTATCAGTAACGCTCCAAAAGAAAAGGCTATAGCCTTTTCTAAAATTAAAAAAAATTATGTTAGTTATTTTTTTTTAATTTAATACATTTTATTGAAAACAAAATGCTATGCAATGGCTTTGCCGCGGCAGTTCTCGAGTGCCACATGTCTTTTTTTATTGGCGTATCAGTAACGCTCCAAAAGAAAAGGCTATAGCCTTTTCTAAAATTAAAAAAAATTATGTTAGTTATTTTTTTTTAATTTAATACATTTTATTGAAAACAAAATGCTATGCAATGGCTTTGCCGCGGCAGTTCTCGAGTGCCACATGTCTTTTTTTATTGGCGTATCAGTAACGCTCCAAAAGAAAAGGCTATAGCCTTTTCTAAAATTAAAAAAAATTATGTTAGTTATTTTTTTTTAATTTAATACATTTTATTGAAAACAAAATGCTATGCAATGGCTTTGCCGCGGCAGTTCTCGAGTGCCACATGTCTTTTTTTATTGGCGTATCAGTAACGCTCCAAAAGAAAAGGCTATAGCCTTTTCTAAAATTAAAAAAAATTATGTTAGTTATTTTTTTTTAATTTAATACATTTTATTGAAAACAAAATGCTATGCAATGGCTTTGCCGCGGCAGTTCTCGAGTGCCACATGTCTTTTTTTATTGGCGTATCAGTAACGCTCCAAAAGAAAAGGCTATAGCCTTTTCTAAAATTAAAAAAAATTATGTTAGTTATTTTTTTTTAATTTAATACATTTTATTGAAAACAAAATGCTATGCAATGGCTTTGCCGCGGCAGTTCTCGAGTGCCACATGTCTTTTTTTATTGGCGTATCAGTAACGCTCCAAAAGAAAAGGCTATAGCCTTTTCTAAAATTAAAAAAAATTATGTTAGTTATTTTTTTTTAATTTAATACATTTTATTGAAAACAAAATGCTATGCAATGGCTTTGCCGCGGCAGTTCTCGAGTGCCACATGTCTTTTTTTATTGGCGTATCAGTAACGCTCCAAAAGAAAAGGCTATAGCCTTTTCTAAAATTAAAAAAAATTATGTTAGTTATTTTTTTTTAATTTAATACATTTTATTGAAAACAAAATGCTATGCAATGGCTTTGCCGCGGCAGTTCTCGAGTGCCACATGTCTTTTTTTATTGGCGTATCAGTAACGCTCCAAAAGAAAAGGCTATAGCCTTTTCTAAAATTAAAAAAAATTATGTTAGTTATTTTTTTTTAATTTAATACATTTTATTGAAAACAAAATGCTATGCAATGGCTTTGCCGCGGCAGTTCTCGAGTGCCACATGTCTTTTTTTATTGGCGTATCAGTAACGCTCCAAAAGAAAAGGCTATAGCCTTTTCTAAAATTAAAAAAAATTATGTTAGTTATTTTTTTTTAATTTAATACATTTTATTGAAAACAAAATGCTATGCAATGGCTTTGCCGCGGCAGTTCTCGAGTGCCACATGTCTTTTTTTATTGGCGTATCAGTAACGCTCCAAAAGAAAAGGCTATAGCCTTTTCTAAAATTAAAAAAAATTATGTTAGTTATTTTTTTTTAATTTAATACATTTTATTGAAAACAAAATGCTATGCAATGGCTTTGCCGCGGCAGTTCTCGAGTGCCATATGTCTTTTTTTATTGGCGTATCAGTAACGCTCCAAAAGAAAAGGCTATAGCCTTTTCTAAAATTAAAAAAAAATATGTTAGTTATTTTTTTTTAATTTAATACATTTTATTGAAAACAAAATGCTATGCAATGGCTTTGCCGCGGCAGTTCTCGAGTGCCAAATGTCTTTTTTTATTGGCGTATCAGTAACGCTCCAAAAGAAAAGGCTATAGCCTTTTCTAAAATTAAAAAAAATTATGTTAGTTATTTTTTTTTTAATTTAATACATTTTATTGAAAACAAAATGCTATGCAATGGCTTTGCCGCGGCAGTTCTCGAGTGCCACATGTCTTTTTTTATTGGCGTATCAGTAACGCTCCAAAAGAAAAGGCTATAGCCTTTTCTAAAATTAAAAAAAATTATGTTAGTTATTTTTTTTTTAATTTAATACATTTTATTGAAAACAAAATGCTATGCAATGGCTTTGCCGCGGCAGTTCTCGAGTGTCACATGTCTTTTTTTATTGGCGTATCAGTAACGCTCCAAAAGAAAAGGCTATAGCCTTTTCTAAAATTAAAAAAAATTATGTTAGTTATTTTTTTTTTAATTTAATACATTTTATTGAAAACAAAATGCTATGCAATGGCTTTGCCGCGGCAGTTCTCGAGTGCCACATGTCTTTTTTTATTGGCGTATCAGTAACGCTCCAAAAGAAAAGGCTATAGCCTTTTCTAAAATTAAAAAAAATTATGTTAGTTATTTTTTTTTTAATTTAATACATTTTATTGAAAACAAAATGCTTTGCAATGGCTTTGCCGCGGCAGTTCTCGAGTGTCACATGTCTTTTTTTATTGGCGTATCAGTAACGCTCCAAAAGAAAAGGCTATAGCCTTTTCTAAAATTAAAAAAAAATATGTTAGTTATTTTTTTTTTAATTTAATACATTTTATTGAAAACAAAATGCTATGCAATGGCTTTGCCGCGGCAGTTCTCGAGTGCCACATGTCTTTTTTTATTGGCGTATCAGTAACGCTCCAAAAGAAAAGGCTATAGCCTTTTCTAAAATTAAAAAAAAATATGTTAGTTATTTTTTTTTTAATTTAATACATTTTATTGAAAACAAAATGCTATGCAATGGCTTTGCCGCGGCAGTTCTCGAGTGCCACATGTCTTTTTTTATTGGCGTATCAGTAACGCTCCAAAAGAAAAGGCTATAGCCTTTTCTAAAATTAAAAAAAAATATGTTAGTTATTTTTTTTTTAATTTAATACATTTTATTGAAAACAAAATGCTATGCAATGGCTTTGCCGCGGCAGTTCTCGAGTGCCACATGTCTTTTTTTATTGGCGTATCAGTAACGCTCCAAAAGAAAAGGCTATAGCCTTTTCTAAAATTAAAAAAAATTATGTTAGTTATTTTTTTTTTAATTTAATACATTTTATTGAAAACAAAATGCTTTGCAATGGCTTTGCCGCGGCAGTTCTCGAGTGTCACATGTCTTTTTTTATTGGCGTATCAGTAACGCTCCAAAAGAAAAGGCTATAGCCTTTTCTAAAATTAAAAAAAAATATGTTAGTTATTTTTTTTTAATTTAATACATTTTATTGAAAACAAAATGCTATGCAATGGCTTTGCCGCGGCAGTTCTCGAGTGCCAAATGTCTTTTTTTATTGGCGTATCAGTAACGCTCCAAAAGAAAAGGCTATAGCCTTTTCTAAAATTAAAAAAAATTATGTTAGTTATTTTTATTATGTTAGTTATTTTTTTTTTAATTTAATACATTTTATTGAAAACAAAATGCTATGCAATGGCTTTGCCGCGGCAGTTCTCGAGTGCCACATGTCTTTTTTTATTGGCGTATCAGTAACGCTCCAAAAGAAAAGGCTATAGCCTTTTCTAAAATTAAAAAAAATTATGTTAGTTATTTTTTTTTTTAATTTAATACATTTTATTGAAAACAAAATGCTATGCAATGGCTTTGCCGCGGCAGTTCTCGAGTGCCACATGTCTTTTTTTATTGGCGTATCAGTAACGCTCCAAAAGAAAAGGCTATAGCCTTTTCTAAAATTAAAAAAAATTATGTTAGTTATTTTTTTTTAATTTAATACATTTTATTGAAAACAAAATGCTATGCAATGGCTTTGCCGCGGCAGTTCTCGAGTGCCACATGTCTTTTTTTATTGGCGTATCAGTAACGCTCCAAAAGAAAAGGCTATAGCCTTTTCTAAAATTAAAAAAAATTATGTTAGTTATTTTTTTTTTAATTTAATACATTTTATTGAAAACAAAATGCTATGCAATGGCTTTGCCGCGGCAGTTCTCGAGTGCCACATGTCTTTTTTTATTGGCGTATCAGTAACGCTCCTAAAGAAAAGGCTATAAGCCTTTTCTAAAATTAAAAAAAATTATGTTAGTTATTTTTTTTTTAATTTAATACATTTTATTGAAAACAAAATGCTATGCAATGACTTTGCCGCGGCAGTTCTCGAGTGCCACATGTCTTTTTTATTGGCGTATCAGTAACGCTCCAAAAGAAAAGGCTATAGCCTTTTCTAAAATTAAAAAAAATTATGTTAGTTATTTTTTTTTAAATTTAATACATTTTTATTGAAAACAAAATGCTATGCAATGGCTTTGCCGCGGCAGTTCTCGAGTGCCACATGTCTTTTTTTATTGGCGTATCAGTAACGCTCCAAAAGAAAAGGCTATAGCCTTTTCTAAAATTAAAAAAAATTATGTTAGTTATTTTTTTTTTTAATTTAATACATTTTATTGAAAACAAAATGCTATGCAATGGCTTTGCCGCGGCAGTTCTCGAGTGCACATGTCTTTTTTTATTGGCGTATCAGTAACGCTCCAAAAGAAAAGGCTATATAGGCTTTTCTAAAATTAAAAAAAATTATGTTAGTTATTTTTTTTTTAATTTAATACATTTTATTGAAAACAAAATGCTATGCAATGGCTTTGCCGCGGCAGTTCTCGAGTGCCACATGTCTTTTTTTATTGGCGTATCAGTAACGCTCCAAAAGAAAAGGCTATAGCCTTTTCTAAAATTAAAAAAAATTATGTTAGTTATTTTTTTTTAATTTAATACATTTTATTGAAAACAAAATGCTATGCAATGGCTTTGCCGCGGCAGTTCTCGAGTGCCACATGTCTTTTTTTATTGGCGTATCAGTAACGCTCCAAAAGAAAAGGCTATATAGCCTTTTCTAAAATTAAAAAAAATTATGTTAGTTATTTTTTTTTTAATTTAATACATTTTATTGAAAACAAAATGCTATGCAATGGCTTTGCCGCGGCAGTTCTCGAGTGCCACATGTCTTTTTTTATTGGCGTATCAGTAACGCTCCAAAAGAAAAGGCTATAGCCTTTTCTAAAATTAAAAAAAATTATGTTAGTTATTTTTTTTTTAATTTAATACATTTTATTGAAAACAAAATGCTATGCAATGGCTTTGCCGCGGCAGTTCTCGAGTGCCACATGTCTTTTTTTATTGGCGTATCAGTAACGCTCCAAAAGAAAAGGCTATAGCCTTTTCTAAAATTAAAAAAAATTATGTTAGTTATTTTTTTTTTAATTTAATACATTTTATTGAAAACAAAATGCTATGCAATGGCTTTGCCGCGGCAGTTCTCGAGTGCCACATGTCTTTTTTTATTGGCGTATCAGTAACGCTCCAAAAGAAAAGGCTATAGCCTTTTCTAAAATTAAAAAAAATTATGTTTGTTATTTTTTTTTTAATTTAATACATTTTATTGAAAACAAAATGCTATGCAATGGCTTTGCCGCGGCAGTTCTCGAGTGCCACATGTCTTTTTTTATTGGCGTATCAGTAACGCTCCAAAAGAAAAGGCTATAGCCTTTTCTAAAATTAAAAAAAATTATGTTAGTTATTTTTTTTTAATTTAATACATTTTATTGAAAACAAAATGCTATGCAATGGCTTTGCCGCGGCAGTTCTCGAGTGCCACATGTCTTTTTTTATTGGCGTATCAGTAACGCTCCAAAAGAAAAGGCTATAGCCTTTTCTAAAATTAAAAAAAATTATGTTAGTTATTTTTTTTTTAATTTAATACATTTTATTGAAAACAAAATGCTATGCAATGGCTTTGCCGCGGCAGTTCTCGAGTGCCACATGTCTTTTTTTATTGGCGTATCAGTAACGCTCCAAAAGAAAAGGCTATAGCCCTTTTCTAAAATTAAAAAAAATTATGTTAGTTATTTTTTTTTTAATTTAATACATTTTATTGAAAACAAAATGCTATGCAATGGCTTTGCCGCGGCAGTTCTCGAGTGCCACATGTCTTTTTTTATTGGCGTATCAGTAACGCCATTTTATTGAAAACAAAATGCTTTGCAATGGCTTTGCCGCGGCAGTTCTCGAGTGCCACATGTCTTTTTTTATTGGCGTATCAGTAACGCTCCAAAAGAAAAGGCTATAGCCTTTTCTAAAATTAAAAAAAATTATGTTAGTTATTTTTTTTTAATTTAATACATGTTATTGAAAACAAAATGCTATGCAATGGCTTTGCCGCGGCAGTTCTCGAGTGCCACATGTCTTTTTTATTGGGGTATCAGTAACGCTCCAAAAGAAAAGGCTATAGCCTTTTCTAAAATTAAAAAAAATTATGTTAGTTATTTTTTTTTAATTTAATACATTTTATTGAAAACAAAATGCTATGCAATGGCTTTGCCGCGGCAGTTCTCGAGTGCCACATGTCTTTTTTTATTGGCGTATCAGTAACGCTCCAAAAGAAAAGGCTATAGCCTTTTCTAAAATTAAAAAAAATTATGTTAGTTATTTTTTTTTAATTTAATACATTTTATTGAAAACAAAATGCTATGCAATGGCTTTGCCGCGGCAGTTCTCGAGTGCCACATGTCTTTTTTTATTGGCGTATCAGTAACGCTCCAAAAGAAAAGGCTATAGCCTTTTCTAAAATTAAAAAAAATTATGTTAGTTATTTTTTTTTTAATTTAATACATTTTATTGAAAACAAAATGCTATGCAATGGCTTTGCCGCGGCAGTTCTCGAGTGCCACATGTCTTTTTTTATTGGCGTATCAGTAACGCTCCAAAAGAAAAGGCTATAGCCTTTTCTAAAATTAAAAAAAATTATGTTAGTTATTTTTTTTTTAATTTAATACATTTTATTGAAAACAAAATGCTATGCAATGGCTTTGCCGCGGCAGTTCTCGAGTGCCACATGTCTTTTTTTATTGGCGTATCAGTAACGCTCCAAAAGAAAAGGCTATAATAGCCTTTTCTAAAATTAAAAAAAATTATGTTAGTTATTTTTTTTTTTAATTTAATACATTTTATTGAAAACAAAATGCTATGCAATGGCTTTGCCGCGGCAGTTCTCGAGTGCCACATGTCTTTTTTTATTGGCGTATCAGTAACGCTCCAAAAGAAAAGGCTATAGCCTTTTCTAAAATTAAAAAAAATTATGTTAGTTATTTTTTTTTTAATTTAATACATTTTATTGAAAACAAAATGCTATGCAATGGCTTTGCCGCGGCAGTTCTCGAGTGCCACATGTCTTTTTTTATTGGCGTATCAGTAACGCTCCAAAAGAAAAGGCTATAGCCTTTTCTAAAATTAAAAAAAATTATGTTAGTTATTTTTTTTTTAATTTAATACATTTTATTGAAAACAAAATGCTATGCAATGGCTTTGCCGCGGCAGTTCTCGAGTGCCACATGTCTTTTTTTATTGGCGTATCAGTAACGCTCCAAAAGAAAAGGCTATAATAGCCTTTTCTAAAATTAAAAAAAATTATGTTAGTTATTTTTTTTTTTAATTTAATACATTTTATTGAAAACAAAATGCTATGCAATGGCTTTGCCGCGGCAGTTCTCGAGTGCCACATGTCTTTTTTTATTGGCGTATCAGTAACGCTCCAAAAGAAAAGGCTATAGCCTTTTCTAAAATTAAAAAAAATTATGTTAGTTATTTTTTTTTTAATTTAATACATTTTATTGAAAACAAAATGCTATGCAATGGCTTTGCCGCGGCAGTTCTCGAGTGCCACATGTCTTTTTTTATTGGCGTATCAGTAACGCTCCAAAAGAAAAGGCTATAGCCTTTTCTAAAATTAAAAAAAATTATGTTAGTTATTTTTTTTTTAATTTAATACATTTTATTGAAAACAAAATGCTATGCAATGGCTTTGCCGCGGCAGTTCTCGAGTGCCACATGTCTTTTTTTATTGGCGTATCAGTAACGCTCCAAAAGAAAAGGCTATAGCCTTTTCTAAAATTAAAAAAAATTATGTTAGTTATTTTTTTTTTAATTTAATACATTTTATTGAAAACAAAATGCTATGCAATGGCTTTGCCGCGGCAGTTCTCGAGTGCCACATGTCTTTTTTTATTGGCGTATCAGTAACGCTCCAAAAGAAAAGGCTATAGCCTTTTCTAAAATTAAAAAAAATTATGTTAGTTATTTTTTTTTTAATTTAATACATTTTATTGAAAACAAAATGCTATGCAATGGCTTTGCCGCGGCAGTTCTCGAGTGCCACATGTCTTTTTTTATTGGCGTATCAGTAACGCTCCAAAAGAAAAGGCTATAGCCTTTTCTAAAATTAAAAAAAATTATGTTAGTTATTTTTTTTTTAATTTAATACATTTTATTGAAAACAAAATGCTATGCAATGGCTTTGCCGCGGCAGTTCTCGAGTGCCACATGTCTTTTTTTATTGGCGTATCAGTAACGCTCCAAAAGAAAAGGCTATAGCCTTTTCTAAAATTAAAAAAAATTATGTTAGTTATTTTTTTTTTAATTTAATACATTTTATTGAAAACAAAATGCTATGCAATGGCTTTGCCGCGGCAGTTCTCGAGTGCCACATGTCTTTTTTTATTGGCGTATCAGTAACGCTCCAAAAGAAAAGGCTATAGCCTTTTCTAAAATTAAAAAAAATTATGTTAGTTATTTTTTTTTTAATTTAATACATTTTATTGAAAACAAAATGCTATGCAATGGCTTTGCCGCGGCAGTTCTCGAGTGCCACATGTCTTTTTTTATTGGCGTATCAGTAACGCTCCAAAAGAAAAGGCTATAGCCTTTTCTAAAATTAAAAAAAATTATGTTAGTTATTTTTTTTTTAATTTAATACATTTTATTGAAAACAAAATGCTATGCAATGGCTTTGCCGCGGCAGTTCTCGAGTGCCACATGTCTTTTTTTATTGGCGTATCAGTAACGCTCCAAAAGAAAAGGCTATAGCCTTTTCTAAAATTAAAAAAAATTATGTTAGTTATTTTTTTTTTAATTTAATACATTTTATTGAAAACAAAATGCTATGCAATGGCTTTGCCGCGGCAGTTCTCGAGTGCCACATGTCTTTTTTTATTGGCGTATCAGTAACGCTCCAAAAGAAAAGGCTATAGCCTTTTCTAAAATTAAAAAAAATTATGTTAGTTATTTTTTTTTTAATTTAATACATTTTATTGAAAACAAAATGCTATGCAATGGCTTTGCCGCGGCAGTTCTCGAGTGCCACATGTCTTTTTTTATTGGCGTATCAGTAACGCTCCAAAAGAAAAGGCTATAGCCTTTTCTAAAATTAAAAAAAATTATGTTAGTTATTTTTTTTTTAATTTAATACATTTTATTGAAAACAAAATGCTATGCAATGGCTTTGCCGCGGCAGTTCTCGAGTGCCACATGTCTTTTTTTATTGGCGTATCAGTAACGCTCCAAAAGAAAAGGCTATAGCCTTTTCTAAAATTAAAAAAAATTATGTTAGTTATTTTTTTTTTTAATTTAATACATTTTATTGAAAACAAAATGCTATGCAATGGCTTTGCCGCGGCAGTTCTCGAGTGCCACATGTCTTTTTTTATTGGCGTATCAGTAACGCTCCAAAAGAAAAGGCTATAGCCTTTTCTAAAATTAAAAAAAATTATGTTAGTTATTTTTTTTTTAATTTAATACATTTTATTGAAAACAAAATGTTATGCAATGGCTTTGCCGCGGCAGTTCTCGAGTGCCACATGTCTTTTTTTATTGGCGTATCAGTAACGCTCCAAAAGAAAAGGCTATAGCCTTTTCTAAAATTAAAAAAAATTATGTTAGTTATTTTTTTTTTTAATTTAATACATTTTATTGAAAACAAAATGCTATGCAATGGCCTTGCCGCGGCAGTTCTCGAGTGCCACATGTCTTTTTTTATTGGCGTATCAGTAACGCTCCAAAAGAAAAGGCTATAATAGCCTTTTCTAAAATTAAAAAAAATTATGTTAGTTATTTTTTTTTTTAATTTAATACATTTTATTGAAAACAAAATGCTATGCAATGGCTTTGCCGCGGCAGTTCTCGAGTGCCACATGTCTTTTTTTATTGGCGTATCAGTAACGCTCCAAAAGAAAAGGCTATAGCCTTTTCTAAAATTAAAAAAAATTATGTTAGTTATTTTTTTTTTAATTTAATACATTTTATTGAAAACAAAATGTTATGCAATGGCTTTGCCGCGGCAGTTCTCGAGTGCCACATGTCTTTTTTTATTGGCGTATCAGTAACGCTCCAAAAGAAAAGGCTATAGCCTTTTCTCAAATTAAAAAAAATTATGTTAGTTATTTTTTTTTTAATTTAATACATTTTATTGAAAACAAAATGCTATGCAATGGCTTTGCCGCGGCAGTTCTCGAGTGCCACATGTCTTTTTTTATTGGCGTATCAGTAACGGTCCAAAAGAAAAGGCTATAGCCTTTTCTAAAATTAAAAAAAATTATGTTAGTTATTTTTTTTTTAATTTAATACATTTTATTGAAAACAAAATGCTATGCAATGGCTTTGCTGCGGCAGTTCTCGAGTGCCACATGTCTTTTTTTATTGGCGTATCAGTAACGCTCCAAAAGAAAAGGCTACAGCCTTTTCTAAAATTAAAAAAAATTATGTTAGTTATTTTTTTTTAATTTAATACATTTTATTGAAAACAAAATGCTATGCAATGGCTTTGCCGCGGCAGTTCTCGAGTGCCACATGTCTTTTTTTATTGGCGTATCAGTAACCCTCCAAAAGAAAAGGCTATAGCCTTTTCTAAAATTAAAAAAAATTATGTTAGTTATTTTTTTTTTAATTTAATACATTTTATTGAAAACAAAATGCTATGCAATGGCTTTGCCGCGGCAGTTCTCGAGTGCCACATGTCTTTTTTTATTGGCGTATCAGTAACGCTCCAAAAGAAAAGGCTATAGCCTTTTCTAAAATTAAAAAAAATTATGTTAGTTATTTTTTTTTTAATTTAATACATTTTATTGAAAACAAAATGCTATGCAATGGCTTTGCCGCGGCAGTTCTCGAGTGCCACATGTCTTTTTTTATTGGCGTATCAGTAACGCTCCAAAAGAAAAGGCTATAGCCTTTTCTAAAATTAAAAAAAATTATGTTAGTTATTTTTTTTTTAATTTAATACATTTTATTGAAAACAAAATGCTATGCAATGGCTTTGCCGCGGCAGTTCTCGAGTGCCACATGTCTTTTTTTATTGGCGTATCAGTAACGCTCCAAAAGAAAAGGCTATAGCCTTTTCTAAAATTAAAAAAAATTATGTTAGTTATTTTTTTTTAATTTAATACATTTTATTGAAAACAAAATGCTATGCAATGGCTTTGCCGCGGCAGTTCTCGAGTGCCACATGTCTTTTTTTATTGGCGTATCAGTAACGCTCCAAAAGAAAAGGCTATAGCCTTTTCTAAAATTAAAAAAAATTATGTTAGTTATTTTTTTTTTAATTTAATACATTTTATTGAAAACAAAATGCTTTGCAATGGCTTTGCCGCGGCAGTTCTCGAGTGCCACATGTCTTTTTTTATTGGCGTATCAGTAACGCTCCAAAAGAAAAGGCTATAGCCTTTTCTAAAATTAAAAAAAATTATGTTAGTTATTTTTTTTTAATTTAATACATTTTATTGAAAACAAAATGCTATGCAATGGCTTTGCCGCGGCAGTTCTCGAGTGCCACATGTCTTTTTTTATTGGCGTATCAGTAACGCTCCAAAAGAAAAGGCTATAGCCTTTTCTAAAATTAAAAAAAATTATGTTAGTTATTTTTTTTTTAATTTAATACATTTTATTGAAAACAAAATGCCTTTTCTAAAATTAAAAAAAATTTTGTTAGTTATTTTTTTTTAATTTAATACATTTTATTGAAAACAAAATGCTATGCAATGGCTTTGCCGCGGCAGTTCTCGAGTGCCACATGTCTTTTTTTATTGGCGTATCAGTAACGCTCCAAAAGAAAAGGCTATATATAGCCTTTTCTAAAATTAAAAAAAATTATGTTAGTTATTTTTTTTTTAATTTAATACATTTTATTGAAAACAAAATGCTATGCAATGGCTTTGCCGCGGCAGTTCTCGAGTGCCACATGTCTTTTTTTATTGGCGTATCAGTAACGCTCCAAAAGAAAAGGCTATAGCCTTTTCTAAAATTAAAAAAAATTATGTTAGTTATTTTTTTTAATTTAATACATTTTATTGAAAACAAAATGCTATGCAATGGCTTTGCCGCGGCAGTTCTCGAGTGCCACATGTCTTTTTTTATTGGCGTATCAGTAACGCTCCAAAAGAAAAGGCTATAGCCTTTTCTAAAATTAAAAAAAATTATGTTAGTTATTTTTTTTTTAATTTAATACATTTTATTGAAAACAAAATGCTATGCAATGGCTTTGCCGCGGCAGTTCTCGAGTGCCACATGTCTTTTTTTATTGGCGTATCAGTAACGCTCCAAAAGAAAAGGCTATAGCCTTTTCTAAAATTAAAAAAAATTATGTTAGTTATTTTTTTTTTAATTTAATACATTTTATTGAAAACAAAATGCCTTTTCTAAAATTAAAAAAAATTTTGTTAGTTATTTTTTTTTTAATTTAATACATTTTATTGAAAACAAAATGCTATGCAATGGCTTTGCCGCGGCAGTTCTCGAGTGCCACATGTCTTTTTTTATTGGCGTATCAGTAACGCTCCAAAAGAAAAGGCTATAGCCTTTTCTAAAATTAAAAAAAATTATGTTAGTTATTTTTTTTTTAATTTAATACATTTTATTGAAAACAAAATGCTATGCAATGGCTTTGCCGCGGCAGTTCTCGAGTGCCACATGTCTTTTTTTATTGGCGTATCAGTAACGCTCCAAAAGAAAAGGCTATAGCCTTTTCTAAAATTAAAAAAAATTATGTTAGTTATTTTTTTTTTAATTTAATACATTTTATTGAAAACAAAATGCTATGCAATGGCTTTGCCGCGGCAGTTCTCGAGTGTCACATGTCTTTTTTTATTGGCGTATCAGTAACGCTCCAAAAGAAAAGGCTATAGCCTTTTCTAAAATTAAAAAAAATTATGTTAGTTATTTTTTTTTTAATTTAATACATTTTATTGAAAACAAAATGCTATGCAATGGCTTTGCCGCGGCAGTTCTCGAGTGTCACATGTCTTTTTTTATTGGCGTATCAGTAACGCTCCAAAAGAAAAGGCTATAGCCTTTTCTAAAATTAAAAAAAATTATGTTAGTTATTTTTTTTTAATTTAATACATTTTATTGAAAACAAAATGCTATGCAATGGATTTGCCGCGGCAGTTCTCGAGTGCCACATGTCTTTTTTTATTGGCGTATCAGTAACCCTCCAAAAGAAAAGGCTATAGCCTTTTCTAAAATTAAAAAAAATTTTGTTAGTTATTTTTTTTTAATTTAATACATTTTATTGAAAACAAAATGCTATGCAATGGCTTTGCCGCGGCAGTTCTCGAGTGCCACATGTCTTTTTTTATTGGCGTATCAGTAACGCTCCAAAAGAAAAGGCTATAGCCTTTTCTAAAATTAAAAAAAATTATGTTAGTTATTTTTTTTTTAATTTAATACATTTTATTGAAAACAAAATGCTATGCAATGGCTTTGCCGCGGCAGTTCTCGAGTGCCACATGTCTTTTTTTATTGGCGTATCAGTAACGCTCCAAAAGAAAAGGCTATAGCCTTTTCTAAAATTAAAAAAAATTATGTTAGTTATTTTTTTTTTAATTTAATACATTTTATTGAAAACAAAATGCTTTGTAATGGCTTTGCCGCGGCAGTTCTCGAGTGCCACATATCTTTTTTTATTGGCGTATCAGTAACGCTCCAAAAGAAAAGGCTATAGCCTTTTCTAAAATTAAAAAAAATTATGTTAGTTATTTTTTTTTAATTTAATACATTTTATTGAAAACAAAATGCTATGCAATGGCTTTGCCGCGGCAGTTCTCGAGTGCCACATGTCTTTTTTTATTGGCGTATCAGTAACGCTCCAAAAGAAAAGGCTATAGCCTTTTCTAAAATTAAAAAAAATTATGTTAGTTATTTTTTTTTTAATTTAATACATTTTATTGAAAACAAAATGCTATGCAATGGCTTTGCCGCGGCAGTTCTCGAGTGCCACATGTCTTTTTTTATTGGCGTATCAGTAACGCTCCAAAAGAAAAGGCTATAGCCTTTTCTAAAATTAAAAAAAATTATGTTAGTTATTTTTTTTTAATTTAATACATTTTATTGAAAACAAAATGTTATGCAATGGCTTTGCCGCGGCAGTTCTCGAGTGCCACATGTCTTTTTTTATTGGCGTATCAGTAACGCTCCAAAAGAAAAGGCTATAGCCTTTTCTAAAATTAAAAAAAATTATGTTAGTTATTTTTTTTTTAATTTAATACATTTTATTGAAAACAAAATGCTATGCAATGGCTTTGCCGCGGCAGTTCTCGAGTGCCACATGTCTTTTTTTATTGGCGTATCAGTAACGCTCCAAAAGAAAAGGCTATAGCCTTTTCTAAAATTAAAAAAAATTATGTTAGTTATTTTTTTTTTAATTTAATACATTTTATTGAAAACAAAATGTTATGCAATGGCTTTGCCGCGGCAGTTCTCGAGTGCCACATGTCTTTTTTTATTGGCGTATCAGTAACGCTCCAAAAAAAAAGGCTATAGCCTTTTCTAAAATTAAAAAAAATTATGTTAGTTATTTTTTTTTAATTTAATACATTTTATTGAAAACAAAATGTTATGCAATGGCTTTGCCGCGGCAGTTCTCGAGTGCCACATGTCTTTTTTTATTGGCGTATCAGTAACGCTCCAAAAAAAAAGGCTATAGCCTTTTCTAAAATTAAAAAAAATTATGTTAGTTATTTTTTTTTAATTTAATACATTTTATTGAAAACAAAATGTTATGCAATGGCTTTGCCGCGGCAGTTCTCGAGTGCCACATGTCTTTTTTTATTGGCGTATCAGTAACGCTCCAAAAGAAAAGGCTATAGCCTTTTCTAAAATTAAAAAAAATTATGTTAGTTATTTTTTTTTTAATTTAATACATTTTATTGAAAACAAAATGCTATGCAATGGCTTTGCCGCGGCAGTTCTCGAGTGCCACATGTCTTTTTTTATTGGCGTATCAGTAACGCTCCAAAAGAAAAGGCTATAGCCTTTTCTAAAATTAAAAAAAATTATGTTAGTTATTTTTTTTTTAATTTAATACATTTTATTGAAAACAAAATGTTATGCAATGGCTTTGCCGCGGCAGTTCTCGAGTGCCACATGTCTTTTTTTATTGGCGTATCAGTAACGCTCCAAAAAAAAAGGCTATAGCCTTTTCTAAAATTAAAAAAAATTATGTTAGTTATTTTTTTTTAATTTAATACATTTTATTGAAAACAAAATGCTATGCAATGGCTTTGCCGCGGCAGTTCTCGAGTGCCACATGTCTTTTTTTATTGGCGTATCAGTAACGCTCCAAAAGAAAAGGCTATAGCCTTTTCTAAAATTAAAAAAAATTATGTTAGTTATTTTTTTTTTAATTTAATACATTTTATTGAAAACAAAATGCTATGCAATGGCTTTGCCGCGGCAGTTCTCGAGTGCCACATGTCTTTTTTTATTGGCGTATCAGTAACGCTCCAAAAGAAAAGGCTATAGCCTTTTCTAAAATTAAAAAAATTATGTTAGTTATTTTTTTTTTAATTTAATACATTTTATTGAAAACAAAATGCTATGCAATGGCTTTGCCGCGGCAGTTCTCGAGTGCCACATGTCTTTTTTTATTGGCGTATCAGTAACCCTCCAAAAGAAAAGGCTATAGCCTTTTCTAAAATTAAAAAAAATTTTGTTAGTTATTTTTTTTTAATTTAATACATTTTATTGAAAACAAAATGCTATGCAATGGCTTTGCCGTGGCAGTTCTCGAGTGCCACATGTCTTTTTTTATTGGCGTATCAGTAACGCTCCAAAAGAAAAGGCTATAGCCTTTTCTAAAATTAAAAAAAATTATGTTAGTTATTTTTTTTTTTAATTTAATACATTTTATTGAAAACAAAATGCTATGCAATGGCTTTGCCGCGGCAGTTCTCGAGTGCCACATGTCTTTTTTTATTGGCGTATCAGTAACGCTCCAAAAGAAAAGGCTATAGCCTTTTCTAAAATTAAAAAAAATTATGTTAGTTATTTTTTTTTTTTAATTTAATACATTTTATTGAAAACAAAATGCTATGCAATGGCTTTGCCGCGGCAGTTCTCGAGTGCCACATGTCTTTTTTTATTGGCGTATCAGTAACGCTCCAAAAGAAAAGGCTATAATAGCCTTTTTTAAAATTAAAAAAAATTATGTTAGTTATTTTTTTTTTAATTTAATACATTTTATTGAAAACAAAATGCTATGCAATGGCTTTGCCGCGGCAGTTCTCGAGTGCCACATGTCTTTTTTTATTGGCGTATCAGTAACGCTCCAAAAGAAAAGGCTATAATAGCCTTTTTTAAAATTAAAAAAAATTATGTTAGTTATTTTTTTTTTAATTTAATACATTTTATTGAAAACAAAATGCTATGCAATGGCTTTGCCGCGGCAGTTCTCGAGTGCCACATGTCTTTTTTTATTGGCGTATCAGTAACGCTCCAAAAGAAAAGGCTATATAGCCTTTTCTAAAATTAAAATAAATTATGTTAGTTATTTTTTTTTTAATTTAATACATTTTATTGAAAACAAAATGCTATGCAATGGCTTTGCCGCGGCAGTTCTCGAGTGCCACATGTCTTTTTTTATTGGCGTATCAGTAACGCTCCAAAAGAAAAGGCTATATAGCCTTTTCTAAAATTAAAATAAATTATGTTAGTTATTTTTTTTTTAATTTAATACATTTTATTGAAAACAAAATGCTATGCAATGGCTTTGCCGCGGCAGTTCTCGAGTGCCACATGTCTTTTTTTATTGGCGTATCAGTAACGCTCCAAAAGAAAAGGCTATATAGCCTTTTCTAAAATTAAAATAAATTATGTTAGTTATTTTTTTTTTAATTTAATACATTTTATTGAAAACAAAATGCTATGCAATGGCTTTGCCGCGGCAGTTCTCGAGTGCCACATGTCTTTTTTTATTGGCGTATCAGTAACGCTCCAAAAGAAAAGGCTATAGCCTTTTCTAAAATTAAAAAAAATTATGTTAGTTATTTTTTTTTTTTAATTTAATACATTTTATTGAAAACAAAATGCTATGCAATGGCTTTGCCGCGGCAGTTCTCGAGTGCCACATGTCTTTTTTTATTGGCGTATCAGTAACGCTCCAAAAGAAAAGGCTATATAGCCTTTTCTAAAATTAAAATAAATTATGTTAGTTATTTTTTTTTTAATTTAATACATTTTATTGAAAACAAAATGCTATGCAATGGCTTTGCCGCGGCAGTTCTCGAGTGCCACATGTCTTTTTTTATTGGCGTATCAGTAACGCTCCAAAAGAAAAGGCTATAGCCTTTTCTAAAATTAAAAAAAATTATGTTAGTTATTTTTTTTTTTTTAATTTAATACATTTTATTGAAAACAAAATGCTATGCAATGGCTTTGCCGCGGCAGTTCTCGAGTGCCACATGTCTTTTTTTATTGGCGTATCAGTAACGCTCCAAAAGAAAAGGCTATAGCCTTTTCTAAAATTAAAAAAAATTATGTTAGTTATTTTTTTTTTTTAATTTAATACATTTTATTGAAAACAAAATGCTATGCAATGGCTTTGCCGCGGCAGTTCTCGAGTGCCACATGTCTTTTTTTATTGGCGTATCAGTAACGCTCCAAAAGAAAAGGCTATATAGCCTTTTCTAAAATTAAAATAAATTATGTTAGTTATTTTTTTTTTAATTTAATACATTTTATTGAAAACAAAATGCTATGCAATGGCTTTGCCGCGGCAGTTCTCGAGTGCCACATGTCTTTTTTTATTGGCGTATCAGTAACCCTCCAAAAGAAAAGGCTATAGCCTTTTCTAAAATTAAAAAAAATTTTGTTAGTTATTTTTTTTTTAATTTAATACATTTTATTGAAAACAAAATGCTATGCAATGGCTTTGCCGCGGCAGTTCTCGAGTGCCACATGTCTTTTTTTATTGGCGTATCAGTAACGCTCCAAAAGAAAAGGCTATATAGCCTTTTCTAAAATTAAAATAAATTATGTTAGTTATTTTTTTTTAATTTAATACATTTTATTGAAAACAAAATGCTATGCAATGGCTTTGCCGCGGCAGTTCTCGAGTGCCACATGTCTTTTTTTATTGGCGTATCAGTAACGCTCCAAAAGAAAAGGCTATAGCCTTTTCTAAAATTAAAAAAAATTTTGTTAGTTATTTTTTTTTTAATTTAATACATTTTATTGAAAACAAAATGCTATGCAATGGCTTTGCCGCGGCAGTTCTCGAGTGCCACATGTCTTTTTTTATTGGCGTATCAGTAACGCTCCAAAAGAAAAGGCTATATAGCCTTTTCTAAAATTAAAATAAATTATGTTAGTTATTTTTTTTTTAATTTAATACATTTTATTGAAAACAAAATGCTATGCAATGGCTTTGCCGCGGCAGTTCTCGAGTGCCACATGTCTTTTTTTATTGGCGTATCAGTAACGCTCCAAAAGAAAAGGCTATATAGCCTTTTCTAAAATTAAAATAAATTATGTTAGTTATTTTTTTTTTAATTTAATACATTTTATTGAAAACAAAATGCTATGCAATGGCTTTGCCGCGGCAGTTCTCGAGTGCCACATGCCTTTTTTTATTGGCGTATCAGTAACGCTCCAAAAGAAAAGGCTATATAGCCTTTTCTAAAATTAAAATAAATTATGTTAGTTATTTTTTTTTTAATTTAATACATTTTATTGAAAACAAAATGCTATGCAATGGCTTTGCCGCGGCAGTTCTCGAGTGCCACATGTCTTTTTTTATTGGCGTATCAGTAACGCTCCAAAAGAAAAGGCTATATAGCCTTTTCTAAAATTAAAATAAATTATGTTAGTTATTTTTTTTTTAATTTAATACATTTTATTGAAAACAAAATGCTTTGCAATGGCTTTGCCGCGGCAGTTCTCGAGTGCCACATGTCTTTTTTATTGGCGTATCAGTAACGCTCCAAAAGAAAAGGCTATAGCCTTTTCTAAAATTAAAAAAAATTATGTTAGTTATTTTTTTTTTTTAATTTAATACATTTTATTGAAAACAAAATGCTATGCAATGGCTTTGCCGCGGCAGTTCTCGAGTGCCACATGTCTTTTTTTATTGGCGTATCAGTAACGCTCCAAAAGAAAAGGCTATAGCCTTTTCTAAAATTAAAAAAAATTATGTTAGTTATTTTTTTTTTTTTAATTTAATACATTTTATTGAAAACAAAATGCTATGCAATGGCTTTGCCGCGGCAGTTCTCGAGTGCCACATGTCTTTTTTTATTGGCGTATCAGTAACGCTCCAAAAGAAAAGGCTATATAGCCTTTTCTAAAATTAAAATAAATTATGTTAGTTATTTTTTTTTAATTTAATACATTTTATTGAAAACAAAATGCTATGCAATGGCTTTGCCGCGGCAGTTCTCGAGTGCCACATGTCTTTTTTTATTGGCGTATCAGTAACCCTCCAAAAGAAAAGGCTATAGCCTTTTCTAAAATTAAAAAAAATTTTGTTAGTTATTTTTTTTTTAATTTAATACATTTTATTGAAAACAAAATGCTATGCAATGGCTTTGCCGCGGCAGTTCTCGAGTGCCACATGTCTTTTTTTATTGGCGTATCAGTAACGCTCCAAAAGAAAAGGCTATATAGCCTTTTCTAAAATTAAAATAAATTATGTTAGTTATTTTTTTTTTAATTTAATACATTTTATTGAAAACAAAATGCTATGCAATGGCTTTGCCGCGGCAGTTCTCGAGTGCCACATGTCTTTTTTTATTGGCGTATCAGTAACGCTCCAAAAGAAAAGGCTATATAGCCTTTTCTAAAATTAAAATAAATTATGTTAGTTATTTTTTTTTTAATTTAATACATTTTATTGAAAACAAAATGCTATGCAATGGCTTTGCCGCGGCAGTTCTCGAGTGCCACATGTCTTTTTTTATTGGCGTATCAGTAACGCTCCAAAAGAAAAGGCTATATAGCCTTTTCTAAAATTAAAATAAATTATGTTAGTTATTTTTTTTTTAATTTAATACATTTTATTGAAAACAAAATGCTATGCAATGGCTTTGCCGCGGCAGTTCTCGAGTGCCACATGTCTTTTTTTATTGGCGTATCAGTAACGCTCCAAAAGAAAAGGCTATAATAGCCTTTTTTAAAATTAAAAAAAATTATGTTAGTTATTTTTTTTTTAATTTAATACATTTTATTGAAAACAAAATGCTATGCAATGGCTTTGCCGCGGCAGTTCTCGAGTGCCACATGTCTTTTTTTATTGGCGTATCAGTAACGCTCCAAAAGAAAAGGCTATAATAGCCTTTTTTAAAATTAAAAAAAATTATGTTAGTTATTTTTTTTTTAATTTAATACATTTTATTGAAAACAAAATGCTATGCAATGGCTTTGCCGCGGCAGTTCTCGAGTGCCACATGTCTTTTTTTATTGGCGTATCAGTAACGCTCCAAAAGAAAAGGCTATATAGCCTTTTCTAAAATTAAAATAAATTATGTTAGTTATTTTTTTTTTAATTTAATACATTTTATTGAAAACAAAATGCTATGCAATGGCTTTGCCGCGGCAGTTCTCGAGTGCCACATGTCTTTTTTTATTGGCGTATCAGTAACGCTCCAAAAGAAAAGGCTATAATAGCCTTTTTTAAAATTAAAAAAAATTATGTTAGTTATTTTTTTTTTAATTTAATACATTTTATTGAAAACAAAATGCTATGCAATGGCTTTGCCGCGGCAGTTCTCGAGTGCCACATGTCTTTTTTTATTGGCGTATCAGTAACGCTCCAAAAGAAAAGGCTATAATAGCCTTTTTTAAAATTAAAAAAAATTATGTTAGTTATTTTTTTTTTAATTTAATACATTTTATTGAAAACAAAATGCTATGCAATGGCTTTGCCGCGGCAGTTCTCGAGTGCCACATGTCTTTTTTTATTGGCGTATCAGTAACCCTCCAAAAGAAAAGGCTATAGCCTTTTCTAAAATTAAAAAAAATTTTGTTAGTTATTTTTTTTTTAATTTAATACATTTTATTGAAAACAAAATGCTATGCAATGGCTTTGCCGCGGCAGTTCTCGAGTGCCACATGTCTTTTTTTATTGGCGTATCAGTAACGCTCCAAAAGAAAAGGCTATATAGCCTTTTCTAAAATTAAAATAAATTATGTTAGTTATTTTTTTTTTAATTTAATACATTTTATTGAAAACAAAATGCTTTGCAATGGCTTTGCCGCGGCAGTTCTCGAGTGCCACATGTCTTTTTTATTGGCGTATCAGTAACGCTCCAAAAGAAAAGGCTATAGCCTTTTCTAAAATTAAAAAAAATTATGTTAGTTATTTTTTTTTTAATTTAATACATTTTATTGAAAACAAAATGCTATGCAATGGCTTTGCCGCGGCAGTTCTCGAGTGCCACATGTCTTTTTTTATTGGCGTATCAGTAACGCTCCAAAAGAAAAGGCTATAATAGCCTTTTTTAAAATTAAAAAAAATTATGTTAGTTATTTTTTTTTTAATTTAATACATTTTATTGAAAACAAAATGCTATGCAATGGCTTTGCCGCGGCAGTTCTCGAGTGCCACATGTCTTTTTTTATTGGCGTATCAGTAACCCTCCAAAAGAAAAGGCTATAGCCTTTTCTAAAATTAAAAAAAATTTTGTTAGTTATTTTTTTTTTAATTTAATACATTTTATTGAAAACAAAATGCTATGCAATGGCTTTGCCGCGGCAGTTCTCGAGTGCCACATGTCTTTTTTTATTGGCGTATCAGTAACGCTCCAAAAGAAAAGGCTATATAGCCTTTTCTAAAATTAAAATAAATTATGTTAGTTATTTTTTTTTTAATTTAATACATTTTATTGAAAACAAAATGCTTTGCAATGGCTTTGCCGCGGCAGTTCTCGAGTGCCACATGTCTTTTTTATTGGCGTATCAGTAACGCTCCAAAAGAAAAGGCTATAGCCTTTTCTAAAATTAAAAAAAATTATGTTAGTTATTTTTTTTTTAATTTAATACATTTTATTGAAAACAAAATGCTATGCAATGGCTTTGCCGCGGCAGTTCTCGAGTGCCACATGTCTTTTTTTATTGGCGTATCAGTAACGCTCCAAAAGAAAAGGCTATATAGCCTTTTCTAAAATTAAAATAAATTATGTTAGTTATTTTTTTTTTAATTTAATACATTTTATTGAAAACAAAATGCTTTGCAATGGCTTTGCCGCGGCAGTTCTCGAGTGCCACATGTCTTTTTTATTGGCGTATCAGTAACGCTCCAAAAGAAAAGGCTATAGCCTTTTCTAAAATTAAAAAAAATTATGTTAGTTATTTTTTTTTTTTTAATTTAATACATTTTATTGAAAACAAAATGCTATGCAATGGCTTTGCCGCGGCAGTTCTCGAGTGCCACATGTCTTTTTTTATTGGCGTATCAGTAACGCTCCAAAAGAAAAGGCTATAGCCTTTTCTAAAATTAAAAAAAATTATGTTAGTTATTTTTTTTTTTTTAATTTAATACATTTTATTGAAAACAAAATGCTATGCATTGGCTTTGCCGCGGCAGTTCTCGAGTGCCACATGTCTTTTTTTATTGGCGTATCAGTAACGCTCCAAAAGAAAAGGCTATATAGCCTTTTCTAAAATTAAAATAAATTATGTTAGTTATTTTTTTTTTAATTTAATACATTTTATTGAAAACAAAATGCTATGCAATGGCTTTGCCGCGGCAGTTCTCGAGTGCCACATGTCTTTTTTTATTGGCGTATCAGTAACGCTCCAAAAGAAAAGGCTATATAGCCTTTTCTAAAATTAAAATAAATTATGTTAGTTATTTTTTTTTTAATTTAATACATTTTATTGAAAACAAAATGCTATGCAATGGCTTTGCCGCGGCAGTTCTCGAGTGCCACATGTCTTTTTTTATTGGCGTATCAGTAACGCTCCAAAAGAAAAGGCTATATAGCCTTTTCTAAAATTAAAATAAATTATGTTAGTTATTTTTTTTTTAATTTAATACATTTTATTGAAAACAAAATGCTATGCAATGGCTTTGCCGCGGCAGTTCTCGAGTGCCACATGTCTTTTTTTATTGGCGTATCAGTAACGCTCCAAAAGAAAAGGCTATATAGCCTTTTCTAAAATTAAAATAAATTATGTTAGTTATTTTTTTTTAATTTAATACATTTTATTGAAAACAAAATGCTATGCAATGGCTTTGCCGCGGCAGTTCTCGAGTGCCACATGTCTTTTTTTATTGGCGTATCAGTAACGCTCCAAAAGAAAAGGCTATATAGCCTTTTCTAAAATTAAAATAAATTATGTTAGTTATTTTTTTTTTAATTTAATACATTTTATTGAAAACAAAATGCTATGCAATGGCTTTGCCGCGGCAGTTCTCGAGTGCCACATGTCTTTTTTTATTGGCGTATCAGTAACGCTCCAAAAGAAAAGGCTATATAGCCTTTTCTAAAATTAAAATAAATTATGTTAGTTATTTTTTTTTTAATTTAATACATTTTATTGAAAACAAAATGCTATGCAATGGCTTTGCCGCGGCAGTTCTCGAGTGCCACATGTCTTTTTTTATTGGCGTATCAGTAACGCTCCAAAAGAAAAGGCTATATAGCCTTTTCTAAAATTAAAATAAATTATGTTAGTTATTTTTTTTTTTAATTTAATACATTTTATTGAAAACAAAATGCTATGCAATGGCTTTGCCGCGGCAGTTCTCGAGTGCCACATGTCTTTTTTTATTGGCGTATCAGTAACGCTCCAAAAGAAAAGGCTATATAGCCTTTTCTAAAATTAAAATAAATTATGTTAGTTATTTTTTTTTTAATTTAATACATTTTATTGAAAACAAAATGCTATGCAATGGCTTTGCCGCGGCAGTTCTCGAGTGCCACATGTCTTTTTTTATTGGCGTATCAGTAACGCTCCAAAAGAAAAGGCTATATAGCCTTTTCTAAAATTAAAATAAATTATGTTAGTTATTTTTTTTTTAATTTAATACATTTTATTGAAAACAAAATGCTATGCAATGGCTTTGCCGCGGCAGTTCTCGAGTGCCACATGTCTTTTTTTATTGGCGTATCAGTAACGCTCCAAAAGAAAAGGCTATATAGCCTTTTCTAAAATTAAAATAAATTATGTTAGTTATTTTTTTTTTAATTTAATACATTTTATTGAAAACAAAATGCTATGCAATGGCTTTGCCGCGGCAGTTCTCGAGTGCCACATGTCTTTTTTTATTGGCGTATCAGTAACGCTCCAAAAGAAAAGGCTATATAGCCTTTTCTAAAATTAAAATAAATTATGTTAGTTATTTTTTTTTTAATTTAATACATTTTATTGAAAACAAAATGCTATGCAATGGCTTTGCCGCGGCAGTTCTCGAGTGCCACATGTCTTTTTTATTGGCGTATCAGTAACGCTCCAAAAGAAAAGGCTATATAGCCTTTTCTAAAATTAAAATAAATTTTGTTAGTTATTTTTTTTTTAATTTAATACATTTTATTGAAAACAAAATGCTATGCAATGGCTTTGCCGCGGCAGTTCTCGAGTGCCACATGTCTTTTTTTATTGGCGTATCAGTAACGCTCCAAAAGAAAAGGCTATATAGCCTTTTCTAAAATTAAAATAAATTATGTTAGTTATTTTTTTTTTAATTTAATACATTTTATTGAAAACAAAATGCTATGCAATGGCTTTGCCGCGGCAGTTCTCGAGTGCCACATGTCTTTTTTTATTGGCGTATCAGTAACGCTCCAAAAGAAAAGGCTATATAGCCTTTTCTAAAATTAAAATAAATTATGTTAGTTATTTTTTTTTTAATTTAATACATTTTATTGAAAACAAAATGCTATGCAATGGCTTTGCCGCGGCAGTTCTCGAGTGCCACATGTCTTTTTTTATTGGCGTATCAGTAACGCTCCAAAAGAAAAGGCTATATAGCCTTTTCTAAAATTAAAATAAATTATGTTAGTTATTTTTTTTTTAATTTAATACATTTTATTGAAAACAAAATGCTATGCAATGGCTTTGCCGCGGCAGTTCTCGAGTGCCACATGTCTTTTTTTATTGGCGTATCAGTAACGCTCCAAAAGAAAAGGCTATATAGCCTTTTCTAAAATTAAAATAAATTATGTTAGTTATTTTTTTTTTAATTTAATACATTTTATTGAAAACAAAATGCTATGCAATGGCTTTGCCGCGGCAGTTCTCGAGTGCCACATGTCTTTTTTTATTGGCGTATCAGTAACGCTCCAAAAGAAAAGGCTATATAGCCTTTTCTAAAATTAAAATAAATTTTGTTAGTTATTTTTTTTTTAATTTAATACATTTTATTGAAAACAAAATGCTATGCAATGGCTTTGCCGCGGCAGTTCTCGAGTGCCACATGTCTTTTTTTATTGGCGTATCAGTAACGCTCCAAAAGAAAAGGCTATATAGCCTTTTCTAAAATTAAAATAAATTTTGTTAGTTATTTTTTTTTTAATTTAATACATTTTATTGAAAACAAAATGCTATGCAATGGCTTTGCCGCGGCAGTTCTCGAGTGCCACATGTCTTTTTTTATTGGCGTATCAGTAACGCTCCAAAAGAAAAGGCTATATAGCCTTTTCTAAAATTAAAATAAATTTTGTTAGTTATTTTTTTTTTAATTTAATACATTTTATTGAAAACAAAATGCTATGCAATGGCTTTGCCGCGGCAGTTCTCGAGTGCCACATGTCTTTTTTTATTGGCGTATCAGTAACGCTCCAAAAGAAAAGGCTATATAGCCTTTTCTAAAATTAAAATAAATTATGTTAGTTATTTTTTTTTTAATTTAATACATTTTATTGAAAACAAAATGCTATGCAATGGCTTTGCCGCGGCAGTTCTCGAGTGCCACATGTCTTTTTTTATTGGCGTATCAGTAACGCTCCAAAAGAAAAGGCTATATAGCCTTTTCTAAAATTAAAATAAATTATGTTAGTTATTTTTTTTTTAATTTAATACATTTTATTGAAAACAAAATGCTATGCAATGGCTTTGCCGCGGCAGTTCTCGAGTGCCACATGTCTTTTTTTATTGGCGTATCAGTAACGCTCCAAAAGAAAAGGCTATATAGCCTTTTCTAAAATTAAAATAAATTATGTTAGTTATTTTTTTTTTAATTTAATACATTTTATTGAAAACAAAATGCTATGCAATGGCTTTGCCGCGGCAGTTCTCGAGTGCCACATGTCTTTTTTTATTGGCGTATCAGTAACGCTCCAAAAGAAAAGGCTATATAGCCTTTTCTAAAATTAAAATAAATTATGTTAGTTATTTTTTTTTTAATTTAATACATTTTATTGAAAACAAAATGCTATGCAATGGCTTTGCCGCGGCAGTTCTCGAGTGCCACATGTCTTTTTTTATTGGCGTATCAGTAACGCTCCAAAAGAAAAGGCTATATAGCCTTTTCTAAAATTAAAATAAATTTTGTTAGTTATTTTTTTTTTAATTTAATACATTTTATTGAAAACAAAATGCTATGCAATGGCTTTGCCGCGGCAGTTCTCGAGTGCCACATGTCTTTTTTTATTGGCGTATCAGTAACGCTCCAAAAGAAAAGGCTATATAGCCTTTTCTAAAATTAAAATAAATTATGTTAGTTATTTTTTTTTTAATTTAATACATTTTATTGAAAACAAAATGCTATGCAATGGCTTTGCCGCGGCAGTTCTCGAGTGCCACATGTCTTTTTTTATTGGCGTATCAGTAACGCTCCAAAAGAAAAGGCTATATAGCCTTTTCTAAAATTAAAATAAATTATGTTAGTTATTTTTTTTTTAATTTAATACATTTTATTGAAAACAAAATGCTATGCAATGGCTTTGCCGCGGCAGTTCTCGAGTGCCACATGTCTTTTTTTATTGGCGTATCAGTAACGCTCCAAAAGAAAAGGCTATATAGCCTTTTCTAAAATTAAAATAAATTTTGTTAGTTATTTTTTTTTTAATTTAATACATTTTATTGAAAACAAAATGCTATGCAATGGCTTTGCCGCGGCAGTTCTCGAGTGCCACATGTCTTTTTTTATTGGCGTATCAGTAACGCTCCAAAAGAAAAGGCTATATAGCCTTTTCTAAAATTAAAATAAATTATGTTAGTTATTTTTTTTTTAATTTAATACATTTTATTGAAAACAAAATGCTATGCAATGGCTTTGCCGCGGCAGTTCTCGAGTGCCACATGTCTTTTTTTATTGGCGTATCAGTAACGCTCCAAAAGAAAAGGCTATATAGCCTTTTCTAAAATTAAAATAAATTATGTTAGTTATTTTTTTTTTAATTTAATACATTTTATTGAAAACAAAATGCTATGCAATGGCTTTGCCGCGGCAGTTCTCGAGTGCCACATGTCTTTTTTTATTGGCGTATCAGTAACGCTCCAAAAGAAAAGGCTATATAGCCTTTTCTAAAATTAAAAAAAATTTTGTTAGTTATTTTTTTTTTAATTTAATACATTTTATTGAAAACAAAATGCTATGCAATGGCTTTGCCGCGGCAGTTCTCGAGTGCCACATGTCTTTTTTTATTGGCGTATCAGTAACGCTCCAAAAGAAAAGGCTATATAGCCTTTTCTAAAATTAAAATAAATTATGTTAGTTATTTTTTTTTTAATTTAATACATTTTATTGAAAACAAAATGCTATGCAATGGCTTTGCCGCGGCAGTTCTCGAGTGCCACATGTCTTTTTTTATTGGCGTATCAGTAACGCTCCAAAAGAAAAGGCTATAGCCTTTTCTAAAATTAAAAAAAATTATGTTAGTTATTTTTTTTTTAATTTAATACATTTTATTGAAAACAAAATGCTATGCAATGGCTTTGCCGCGGCAGTTCTCGAGTGCCACATGTCTTTTTTTATTGGCGTATCAGTAACGCTCCAAAAGAAAAGGCTATATAGCCTTTTCTAAAATTAAAATAAATTATGTTAGTTATTTTTTTTTTAATTTAATACATTTTATTGAAAACAAAATGCTATGCAATGGCTTTGCCGCGGCAGTTCTCGAGTGCCACATGTCTTTTTTTATTGGCGTATCAGTAACGCTCCAAAAGAAAAGGCTATAATAGCCTTTTTTAAAATTAAAAAAAATTATGTTAGTTATTTTTTTTTAATTTAATACATTTTATTGAAAACAAAATGCTATGCAATGGCTTTGCCGCGGCAGTTCTCGAGTGCCACATGTCTTTTTTTATTGGCGTATCAGTAACGCTCCAAAAGAAAAGGCTATAATAGCCTTTTTTAAAATTAAAAAAAATTATGTTAGTTATTTTTTTTTTAATTTAATACATTTTATTGAAAACAAAATGCTATGCAATGGCTTTGCCGCGGCAGTTCTCGAGTGCCACATGTCTTTTTTTATTGGCGTATCAGTAACGCTCCAAAAGAAAAGGCTATATAGCCTTTTCTAAAATTAAAATAAATTATGTTAGTTATTTTTTTTTAATTTAATACATTTTATTGAAAACAAAATGCTTTGCAATGGCTTTGCCGCGGCAGTTCTCGAGTGCCACATGTCTTTTTTATTGGCGTATCAGTAACGCTCCAAAAGAAAAGGCTATAGCCTTTTCTAAAATTAAAAAAAATTATGTTAGTTATTTTTTTTTAATTTAATACATTTTATTGAAAACAAAATGCTATGCAATGGCTTTGCCGCGGCAGTTCTCGAGTGCCACATGTCTTTTTTTATTGGCGTATCAGTAACGCTCCAAAAGAAAAGGCTATATAGCCTTTTCTAAAATTAAAATAAATTATGTTAGTTATTTTTTTTTTAATTTAATACATTTTATTGAAAACAAAATGCTTTGCAATGGCTTTGCCGCGGCAGTTCTCGAGTGCCACATGTCTTTTTTATTGGCGTATCAGTAACGCTCCAAAAGAAAAGGCTATAGCCTTTTCTAAAATTAAAAAAAATTATGTTAGTTATTTTTTTTTTAATTTAATACATTTTATTGAAAACAAAATGCTATGCAATGGCTTTGCCGCGGCAGTTCTCGAGTGCCACATGTCTTTTTTTATTGGCGTATCAGTAACGCTCCAAAAGAAAAGGCTATAATAGCCTTTTTTAAAATTAAAAAAAATTATGTTAGTTATTTTTTTTTTAATTTAATACATTTTATTGAAAACAAAATGCTATGCAATGGCTTTGCCGCGGCAGTTCTCGAGTGCCACATGTCTTTTTTTATTGGCGTATCAGTAACCCTCCAAAAGAAAAGGCTATAGCCTTTTCTAAAATTAAAAAAAATTTTGTTAGTTATTTTTTTTTAATTTAATACATTTTATTGAAAACAAAATGCTATGCAATGGCTTTGCCGCGGCAGTTCTCGAGTGCCACATGTCTTTTTTTATTGGCGTATCAGTAACGCTCCAAAAGAAAAGGCTATATAGCCTTTTCTAAAATTAAAATAAATTATGTTAGTTATTTTTTTTTTAATTTAATACATTTTATTGAAAACAAAATGCTTTGCAATGGCTTTGCCGCGGCAGTTCTCGAGTGCCACATGTCTTTTTTATTGGCGTATCAGTAACGCTCCAAAAGAAAAGGCTATAGCCTTTTCTAAAATTAAAAAAAATTATGTTAGTTATTTTTTTTTTAATTTAATACATTTTATTGAAAACAAAATGCTATGCAATGGCTTTGCCGCGGCAGTTCTCGAGTGCCACATGTCTTTTTTTATTGGCGTATCAGTAACGCTCCAAAAGAAAAGGCTATATAGCCTTTTCTAAAATTAAAAAAAATTATGTTAGTTATTTTTTTTTTTTTAATTTAATACATTTTATTGAAAACAAAATGCTATGCAATGGCTTTGCCGCGGCAGTTCTCGAGTGCCATTTGTCTTTTTTTATTGGCGTATCAGTAACGCTCCAAAAGAAAAGGCTATAGCCTTTTCTAAAATTAAAAAAAATTATGTTAGTTATTTTTTTTTTAATTTAATACATTTTATTGAAAACAAAATGCTATGCAATGGCTTTGCCGCGGCAGTTCTCGAGTGCCACATGTCTTTTTTTATTGGCGTATCAGTAACTCTCCAAAAGAAAAGCCTATAGCCTTTTCTAAAATTAAAAAAAAATTATGTTAGTTATTTTTTTTTTAATTTAATACATTTTATTGAAAACAAAATGCTATGCAATGGCTTTGCCGCGGCAGTTCTCGAGTGCCACATGTCTTTTTTTATTGGCGTATCAGTAACGCTCCAAAAGAAAAGGCTATATATAGCCTTTTCTAAAATTAAAAAAAATTATGTTAGTTATTTTTTTTTCAATTTAATACATTTTATTGAAAACAAAATGCTATGCAATGGCTTTGCCGCGGCAGTTCTCGAGTGCCACATGTCTTTTTTTATTGGCGTATCAGTAACGCTCCAAAAGAAAAGGCTATAGCCTTTTCTAAAATTAAAAAAAATTATGTTAGTTATTTTTTTTTTAATTTAATACATTTTATTGAAAACAAAATGCTATGCAATGGCTTTGCCGCGGCAGTTCTCGAGTGCCACATGTCTTTTTTTATTGGCGTATCAGTAACGCTCCAAAAGAAAAGGCTATAGCCTTTTCTAAAATTAAAAAAAATTATGTTAGTTATTATTTTTTTTTAATTTAATACATTTTATTGAAAACAAAATGCTATGCAATGGCTTTGCCGCGGCAGTTCTCGAGTGCCACATGTCTTTTTTTATTGGCGTATCAGTAACGCTCCAAAAGAAAAGGCTATAGCCTTTTCTAAAATTAAAAAAAATTATGTTAGTTATTTTTTTTTTAATTTAATACATTTTATTGAAAACAAAATGCTATGCAATGGCTTTGCCGCGGCAGTTCTCGAGTGCCACATGTCTTTTTTTATTGGCGTTCAGTAACGCTCCAAAAGAAAAGGCTATAGCCTTTTCTAAAATTAAAAAAAATTATGTTAGTTATTTTTTTTTTAATTTAATACATTTTATTGAAAACAAAATGCTATGCAATGGCTTTGCCGCGGCAGTTCTCGAGTGCCACATGTCTTTTTTTATTGGCGTATCAGTAACGCTCCAAAAGAAAAGGCTATAGCCTTTTCTAAAATTAAAAAAAATTATGTTAGTTATTTTTTTTTAATTTAATACATTTTATTGAAAACAAAATGCTATGCAATGGCTTTGCCGCGGCAGTTCTCGAGTGCCACATGTCTTTTTTTATTGGCGTATCAGTAACGCTCCAAAAGAAAAGGCTATAGCCTTTTCTAAAATTAAAAAAAATTATGTTAGTTATTTTTTTTTTAATTTAATACATTTTATTGAAAACAAAATGCTATGCAATGGCTTTGCCGCGGCAGTTCTCGAGTGCCACATGTCTTTTTTTATTGGCGTATCAGTAACGCTCCAAAAGAAAAGGCTATAGCCTTTTCTAAAATTAAAAAAAATTATGTTAGTTATTTTTTTTTAATTTAATACATTTTATTGAAAACAAAATGCTATGCAATGGCTTTGCCGCGGCAGTTCTCGAGTGCCACATGTCTTTTTTTATTGGCGTATCAGTAACGCTCCAAAAGAAAAGGCTATAGCCTTTTCTAAAATTAAAAAAAATTATGTTAGTTATTTTTTTTTAATTTAATACATTTTATTGAAAACAAAATGCTATGCAATGGCTTTGCCGCGGCAGTTCTCGAGTGCCACATGTCTTTTTTTATTGGCGTATCAGTAACGCTCCAAAAGAAAAGGCTATAGCCTTTTCTAAAATTAAAAAAATTATGTTAGTTATTTTTTTTTAATTTAATACATTTTATTGAAAACAAAATGCTATGCAATGGCTTTGCCGCGGCAGCTCTCGAGTGCCACATGTCTTTTTTTATTGGCGTATCAGTAACGCTCCAAAAGAAAAGGCTATAGCCTTTTCTAAAATTAAAAAAAATTATGTTAGTTATTTTTTTTTTTAATTTAATACATTTTATTGAAAACAAAATGCTATGCAATGGCTTTGCCGCGGCAGTTCTCGAGTGCCACATGTCTTTTTTTATTGGCGTATCAGTAACGCTCCAAAAGAAAAGGCTATAGCCTTTTCTAAAATTAAAAAAAAATTATGTTAGTTATTTTTTTTTAATTTAATACATTTTATTGAAAACAAAATGCTATGCAATGGCTTTGCCGCGGCAGTTCTCGAGTGCCACATGTCTTTTTTTATTGGCGTATCAGTAACGCTCCAAAAGAAAAGGCTATAGCCTTTTCTAAAATTAAAAAAAATTATGTTAGTTATTTTTTTTTTAATTTAATACATTTTATTGAAAACAAAATGCTATGCAATGGCTTTGCCGCGGCAGTTCTCGAGTGCCACATGTCTTTTTTTATTGGCGTATCAGTAACGCTCCAAAAGAAAAGGCTATAGCCTTTTCTAAAATTAAAAAAAATTATGTTAGTTATTTTTTTTTTAATTTAATACATTTTATTGAAAACAAAATGCTATGCAATGGCTTTGCCGCGGCAGTTCTCGAGTGCCACATGTCTTTTTTTATTGGCGTATCAGTAACGCTCCAAAAGAAAAGGCTATAGCCTTTTCTAAAATTAAAAAAATTATGTTAGTTATTTTTTTTTTTAAGTTAATACATTTTATTGAAAACAAAATGCTATGCAATGGCTTTGCCGCGGCAGCTCTCGAGTGCCACATGTCTTTTTTTATTGGCGTATCAGTAACGCTCCAAAAGAAAAGGCTATAGCCTTTTCTAAAATTAAAAAAAAATTATGTTAGTTATTTTTTTTTTAATTTAATACATTTTATTGAAAACAAAATGCTATGCAATGGCTTTGCCGCGGCAGTTCTCGAGTGCCACATGTCTTTTTTTATTGGCGTATCAGTAACGCTCCAAAAGAAAAGGCTATAGCCTTTTCTAAAATTAAAAAAATTATGTTAGTTATTTTTTTTTTTAATTTAATACATTTTATTGAAAACAAAATGCTATGCAATGGCTTTGCCGCGGCAGTTCTCGAGTGCCACATGTCTTTTTTTATTGGCGTATCAGTAACGCTCCAAAAGAAAAGGCTATAGCCTTTTCTAAAATTAAAAAAATTATGTTAGTTATTTTTTTTTTTAAGTTAATACATTTTATTGAAAACAAAATGCTATGCAATGGCTTTGCCGCGGCAGCTCTCGAGTGCCACATGTCTTTTTTTATTGGCGTATCAGTAACGCTCCAAAAGAAAAGGCTATAGCCTTTTCTAAAATTAAAAAAAATTATGTTAATTATTTTTTTTTTAATTTAATACATTTTATTGAAAACAAAATGCTATGCAATGGCTTTGCCGCGGCAGTTCTCGAGTGCCACATGTCTTTTTTTATTGGCGTATCAGTAACGCTCCAAAAGAAAAGGCTATAGCCTTTTCTAAAATTAAAAAAATTATGTTAGTTATTTTTTTTTTAATTTAATACATTTTATTGAAAACAAAATGCTATGCAATGGCTTTGCCGCGGCAGTTCTCGAGTGCCACATGTCTTTTTTTATTGGCGTATCAGTAACGCTCCAAAAGAAAAGGCTATAGCCTTTTCTAAAATTAAAAAAATTATGTTAGTTATTTTTTTTTTAATTTAATACATTTTATTGAAAACAAAATGCTATGCAATGGCTTTGCCGCGGCAGCTCTCGAGTGCCACATGTCTTTTTTTATTGGCGTATCAGTAACGCTCCAAAAGAAAAGGCTATAGCCTTTTCTAAAATTAAAAAAATTATGTTAGTTATTTTTTTTTTAATTTAATACATTTTATTGAAAACAAAATGCTATGCAATGGCTTTGCCGCGGCAGTTCTCGAGTGCCACATGTCTTTTTTTATTGGCGTATCAGTAACGCTCCAAAAGAAAAGGCTATAGCCTTTTCTAAAATTAAAAAAATTATGTTAGTTATTTTTTTTTTTAATTTAATACATTTTATTGAAAACAAAATGCTATGCAATGGCTTTGCCGCGGCAGTTCTCGAGTGCCACATGTCTTTTTTTATTGGCGTATCAGTAACGCTCCAAAAGAAAAGGCTATAGCCTTTTCTAAAATTAAAAAAATTATGTTAGTTATTTTTTTTTTAATTTAATACATTTTATTGAAAACAAAATGCTATGCAATGGCTTTGCCGCGGCAGTTCTCGAGTGCCACATGTCTTTTTTTATTGGCGTATCAGTAACGCTCCAAAAGAAAAGGCTATAGCCTTTTTCTAAAATTAAAAAAATTATGTTAGTTATTTTTTTTTAATTTAATACATTTTATTGAAAACAAAATGCTATGCAATGGCTTTGCCGCGGCAGTTCTCGAGTGCCACATGTCTTTTTTTATTGGCGTATCAGTAACGCTCCAAAAGAAAAGGCTATAGCCTTTTCTAAAATTAAAAAAAATTATGTTAGTTATTTTTTTTTTTAAGTTAATACATTTTATTGAAAACAAAATGCTATGCAATGGCTTTGCCGCGGCAGCTCTCGAGTGCCACATGTCTTTTTTTATTGGCGTATCAGTAACGCTCCAAAAGAAAAGGCTATAGCCTTTTCTAAAATTAAAAAAAATTATGTTAGTTATTTTTTTTTTAATTTAATACATTTTATTGAAAACAAAATGCTATGCAATGGCTTTGCCGCGGCAGTTCTCGAGTGCCACATGTCTTTTTTTATTGGCGTATCAGTAACGCTCCAAAAGAAAAGGCTATAGCCTTTTCTAAAATTAAAAAAAATTATGTTAGTTATTTTTTTTTTAATTTAATACATTTTATTGAAAACAAAATGCTATGCAATGGCTTTGCCGCGGCAGTTCTCGAGTGCCACATGTCTTTTTTTATTGGCGTATCAGTAACGCTCCAAAAGAAAAGGCTATAGCCTTTTCTAAAATTAAAAAAATTATGTTAGTTATTTTTTTTTAATTTAATACATTTTATTGAAAACAAAATGCTATGCAATGGCTTTGCCGCGGCAGCTCTCGAGTGCCACATGTCTTTTTTTATTGGCGTATCAGTAACGCTCCAAAAGAAAAGGCTATAGCCTTTTCTAAAATTAAAAAAAATTATGTTAGTTATTTTTTTTTTAATTTAATACATTTTATTGAAAACAAAATGCTATGCAATGGCTTTGCCGCGGCAGTTCTCGAGTGCCACATGTCTTTTTTTATTGGCGTATCAGTAACGCTCAAAAGAAAAAGGCTATAGCCTTTTCTAAAATTAAAAAAAATTATGTTAGTTATTTTTTTTTTAATTTAATACATTTTATTGAAAACAAAATGCTATGCAATGGCTTTGCCGCGGCAGTTCTCGAGTGCCACATGTCTTTTTTTTATTGGCGTATCAGTAACGCTCCAAAAGAAAAGGCTATAGCCTTTTCTAAAATTAAAAAAATTATGTTAGTTATTTTTTTTTTAATTTAATACATTTTATTGAAAACAAAATGCTATGCAATGGCTTTGCCGCGGCAGTTCTCGAGTGCCACATGTCTTTTTTTATTGGCGTATCAGTAACGCTCCAAAAGAAAAGGCTATAGCCTTTTCTAAAATTAAAAAAAATTATGTTAGTTATTTTTTTTTAATTTAATACATTTTATTGAAAACAAAATGCTATGCAATGGCTTTGCCGCGGCAGTTCTCGAGTGCCACATGTCTTTTTTTATTGGCGTATCAGTAACGCTCCAAAAGAAAAGGCTATAGCCTTTTCTAAAATTAAAAAAAATTATGTTAGTTATTTTTTTTTAAGTTAATACATTTTATTGAAAACAAAATGCTATGCAATGGCTTTGCCGCGGCAGTTCTCGAGTGCCACATGTCTTTTTTTATTGGCGTATCAGTAACGCTCCAAAAGAAAAGGCTATAGCCTTTTCTAAAATTAAAAAAAATTATGTTAGTTATTTTTTTTTTAATTTAATACATTTTATTGAAAACAAAATGCTATGCAATGGCTTTGCCGCGGCAGTTCTCGAGTGCCACATGTCTTTTTTTATTGGCGTATCAGTAACGCTCCAAAAGAAAAGGCTATAGCCTTTTCTAAAATTAAAAAAAATTATGTTAGTTATTTTTTTTTTAATTTAATACATTTTATTGAAAACAAAATGCTATGCAATGGCTTTGCCGCGGCAGTTCTCGAGTGCCACATGTCTTTTTTTATTGGCGTATCAGTAACGCTCCAAAAGAAAAGGCTATAGCCTTTTCTAAAATTAAAAAAAATTATGTTAGTTATTTTTTTTTTAAGTTAATACATTTTATTGAAAACAAAATGCTATGCAATGGCTTTGCCGCGGCAGTTCTCGAGTGCCACATGTCTTTTTTTATTGGCGTATCAGTAACGCTCCAAAAGAAAAGGCTATAGCCTTTTCTAAAATTAAAAAAAATTATGTTAGTTATTTTTTTTTTAATTTAATACATTTTATTGAAAACAAAATGCTATGCAATGGCTTTGCCGCGGCAGTTCTCGAGTGCCACATGTCTTTTTTATTGGCGTATCAGTAACGCTCCAAAAGAAAAGGCTATAGCCTTTTCTAAAATTAAAAAAATTATGTTAGTTATTTTTTTTTTAATTTAATACATTTTATTGAAAACAAAATGCTATGCAATGGCTTTGCCGCGGCAGTTCTCGAGTGCCACATGTCTTTTTTTATTGGCGTATCAGTAACGCTCCAAAAGAAAAGGCTATAGCCTTTTCTAAAATTAAAAAAATTATGTTAGTTATTTTTTTTTTAATTTAATACATTTTATTGAAAACAAAATGCTATGCAATGGCTTTGCCGCGGCAGTTCTCGAGTGCCACATGTCTTTTTTTATTGGCGTATCAGTAACGCTCCAAAAGAAAAGGCTATAGCCTTTTCTAAAATTAAAAAAATTATGTTAGTTATTTTTTTTTAATTTAATACATTTTATTGAAAACAAAATGCTATGCAATGGCTTTGCCGCGGCAGTTCTCGAGTGCCACATGTCTTTTTTTATTGGCGTATCAGTAACGCTCCAAAAGAAAAGGCTATATAGCCTTTTCTAAAATTAAAAAAATTATGTTAGTTATTTTTTTTTAATTTAATACATTTTATTGAAAACAAAATGCTATGCAATGGCTTTGCCGCGGCAGTTCTCGAGTGCCACATGTCTTTTTTTATTGGCGTATCAGTAACGCTCCAAAAGAAAAGGCTATTATAGCCTTTTCTAAAATTAAAAAAATTATGTTAGTTATTTTTTTTTAATTTAATACATTTTATTGAAAACAAAATGCTATGCAATGGCTTTGCCGCGGCAGTTCTCGAGTGCCACATGTCTTTTTTTATTGGCGTATCAGTAACGCTCCAAAAGAAAAGGCTATAGCCTTTTCTAAAATTAAAAAAATTATGTTAGTTATTTTTTTTTTAATTTAATACATTTTATTGAAAACAAAATGCTATGCAATGGCTTTGCCGCGGCAGTTCTCGAGTGCCACATGTCTTTTTTTATTGGCGTATCAGTAACGCTCAAAAGAAAAGGCTATAGCCTTTTCTAAAATTAAAAAAATTATGTTAGTTATTTTTTTTTTAATTTAATACATTTTATTGAAAACAAAATGCTATGCAATGGCTTTGCCGCGGCAGTTCTCGAGTGCCACATGTCTTTTTTTATTGGCGTATCAGTAACGCTCCAAAAGAAAAGGGCTATAGCCTTTTCTAAATTAAAAAATTATGTTAGTTATTTTTTTTTTAATTTAATACATTTTATTGAAAACAAAATGCTATGCAATGGCTTTGCCGCGGCAGTTCTCGAGTGCCACATGTCTTTTTTTATTGGCGTATCAGTAACGCTCCAAAAGAAAAGGCTATAGCCTTTTCTAAAATTAAAAAAAATTATGTTAGTTATTTTTTTTTTAATTTAATACATTTTATTGAAAACAAAATGCTATGCAATCGCTTTGCCGCGGCAGTTCTCGAGTGCCACATGTCTTTTTTTATTGGCGTATCAGTAACGCTCCAAAAGAAAAGGCTATAGCCTTTTCTAAAATTAAAAAAAATTATGTTAGTTATTTTTTTTTTAATTTAATACATTTTATTGAAAACAAAATGCTAT